>JAPSGF010000017.1:4006440-4159998 GCA_035772895.1 Perdix hodgsoniae
GCGGGCGGCCGCGGGCAGCGCCGCTGCGGCGCCTTTATAGCGCCTTTGAATCCAAACGGCGCCGCGCAACGCCGCCACTGGAGGAGCCGAGCCCCGCCCCCTTCCGCCATTGGCTGCCCGCCCCGCCCCGCCGCCATTGGCTCCCCGCCCCGCCCCGCCGCCACTGGCTGCCCGCCCCGCCCCTCATTCGTCACAGCCCTCAGCTGCGAAGCCCACAAAAACCAGCGGCACTTTCTGTGTTATTAAAAGAAATTTAATATATATATATATATATGTTTTTAAATTAAAAAATTCAATCTCTCTATTAAAGACGCCGGTCAGGTGCTAATACTGTCAGACATACCCTTTTGGCATGAGTTTTTACATAAAATTTAAGATTTTATGCATTGCTTCCACACGTTAAGAAACCACCTCTTCATACTTACAGTAACAATAAAGTCAGCTCCATACAATATCAAATATCCTTTAAAAAAAAAAAGTTTTAAATATATTAGACTCTGATTGCCAAAATGCCGTTTTATACACAAAGCTGCTAATACAATACACAGCCCTCGCGTCCTTTTTCTCACATAAAATACACCTGGTCGGCTGGGTCCGTACGCTCCGCAGCGGGTGGATGGGGTGAGGGTTATTGCAGAAGGCGCCCTGTGCCGCAGTGCCAAGGCTGCTTTTGCACTGCTGTGAAACCCGTATCTCTCTCCCGGTGGAGGTCAGTGCGTTGGTGAGGTCAGGATACGCTCCTGGAGCGCTGTCTCCTCTACCACAGGTGGAACGCAGCGCCATGTTCTGGGTCAGACGTTGCCTGAACAGCCCAGCGGTGCCCGGATGATGCGGGGGGACTGCAGCCCAGTGCCTGCTTGGGTAGGATGAACACAGCCAAAGAACGACCACTTCTGTTGTACGGCCACAGACAAAGAAAACAAAACGCCAGATATTAACAGCACGTGCTGGATTCTGCCTGAGGAGAGCTGCTGTAACGAAAGAGGTCAAAAAGATTTCTTAAATTATCCTGGTCATTTTCATTCTGGGTATTATGAAGAGAAACAGTGATCGTGGGAGAAACAAATAAACAGAAGTTTCAATACCTGGCTCTGAACTGCTTTCCCATGGAATAGCAAACAGCACCGCACAGTCACTGCAGAGACCAACAACAGAGTAATTTTAGCAAATATAAGGCACAGAAATACCCAGACACAGGGAGGACACCTTCCAGCAAATGCACAACAGTTAATCCACAGCTCACCACAGACCAGTACTGTTGCTTTCTCAGTTAAGTTATTCTTATTTCAGGGTACTGCCAGCTGTGTTTCAGTGTGCAAGATTTGGGTAACCAGAGGCCCAAGACTGAATTAAAAGCACGTCAAACAAAAGTTGTAAAGCCAGCTAGAAGATCGTAAGTGCTTTCATCTGCAATGCCATGAAATAAGACCTTGCTCAGTGCACCTGAGAATTCACTGCCTCCGCCATGGATGGCACCGATTCCTTATTGCCACTGCCCTGCCATGCTCTGCTCCTTCCCTACCAGGAGTTCCTCAGCCTCTGGTACCCAACCACACCTGCTACAGCATCAGGCCAGCTGGAGTCCTTTCTTGGCTGAACAGGGGGTTGTAGGGTTCCAGAGCACCACAGAAATGACACTGAGCTAAAATCACACCACTGGGAATGCCAAGCATAGATCCAAGCCTGAAATCACACAGATCCCAGCAATGGTGCTTAAGCCCTTATCTGACATTTCATTGCTGGGACTTCTTCGGTTGAGCTCAGTAAAACAGAGATGCTATTTTGAGAGACACTATTTTTTTGCAGTTAACTCAAGTCTTTTGACGTAGAAAGCAAGGAAGATTCTGCAAGTAGGGAGATCTTTTCCATGCAGCTCCACCTACAGCAGGTCAGCACTGAACTCCTCAGGTCTTTGTGTGGCCTTCATGAACCACCACAACCTTAGGCTACTGCTGATGAAAGTGTGACTCTGATCTGACCCTGAATCTGCATTTAGAACATTACTGAACATAGAGTCACTGATTATAGTGTAAAACCCCTACGTCTTCCTCTCATAAGCCAAGTGCTTGATATGCCAATCAACACAATTCATAGCGTTCACGGCTGTTTAGCAAAATGAAGACCTGGTGAATTAGCCAAGGCGCCTTCTGCTCTGTACTTTGGACCATTCCACTAGGACAGCCTTTATTCAAACACAGATATGGAAAGCACTACTGTTACCACACTGCTAAGTTTTACAATTGAGCCCTGCTCCCAGAGGTAAGCTCCTGCAATGCACATATAAGAACTTCTGCATGTTTATTAATCCCCCCTGAAGTCAGCCTCTCCAAAACACGCTGTCAGAAGCAGGCTGAATACCCGTTTTACAGAATCACTCATCCCAGACCTACAACCAGCAGCTCTGCAGGCAGAACTGTCAGCCTTCCCTGAGCTTATCTGCCAGTGCTCTGCAGGCACTGACCATTACATCCAGAATGTCAGCGACACACAGGTGCTTATCTACCTTAGGTCACTGTTCCACAGTCCTCCCAAGTCCTACCCTGATGCAACTTCAGCCCAAAACCAGAGGGAGATAAAGGCGTGGCTAAGAAACAAATCCTGGAGCATTTCTTGATTACTGACTGCGCCATCTAAATGAGAATTGATTCCATCCAACCAGACAGCACCGGACTTCAGTGAGCATGTTACCTCGCAGTAGTAATGCTGGAAGAGTTTATTATGGCCAATTTTACAATTGCAACACAAAGACCAATTAAGGGGATGATGAATAATCTAGAACCTGTAGCATCTTTCTCCCGACAGTAAATCAATGGCTGGTTTGCTCAAGATCACAGTTAGAATTAAGAATTCCCGGGGTTTCACATATAAACAGAGTGAAATAGCAATTAACCAAAATCTATTGGTCTAAAATGGACTGGCTTCCTACAGCTTTAATCTATCAGCAGCTCTCAGAGAAAGCAAACCTCAAACTACTTTGCACTGTTGCATTCAAACGCCTCCTTTTCACTTGCATGGAGTTACAGAGGATTCAATACACTCGGCAGTACAAAACTGCTCTGAGAAGGAGAATGGCCCAACAACAAAAGAAGGCATCAGCTGGGCAGAATTTGCACCATGTATTTTGCACCTAGTGAGTGGCAGCACCAAAAATTTGTACACTGAGTCCAGCATTCTCAGGGGGATGGATGTGAGAAGACAATCCCCAGCACCATGCGAGAGCAGAGGCACCTGAAAGATCATCTTCCCCCACACAGTGACACGCAGCTACACTGGATACCATCTGAGATGGATTTTCTCTAGCTGATCAGAAGACCCACTGCTAATGAAACACGAATGCTGAAAAGTCTGCCCAGTTACCAAATTACCCTCTTTCTACCAGAGAGTGGCTTTTAATTTCCCTTGAAGTTAAGCACAAGAAGTATTTTCTGGTCTTATATTGATGTATTTCAGTCACAGAGGAGCTCAGCAGTGCAAGCTGCCTGGCGCTGTGTCAGAAAAAGCCCAACTTCTCTGTTTCAAACATACACAAACATACAAAGAACCCCTTTGCCTTTAACTGAATGAAAGTAAAAAAAAAAATAATCAGACCAACTGCTGCAGTTTTCCAGTTTGCTCCTAAAGCTGTGGAGGGGAGGAATGTCACACTGACGTCTAACAACTGCAGCTAAAGGACTGATGGGTGGAAGCTGCATTTTCTGTTGCTTGACTGAAGCACAACAGCATCTCTGCAAGTGGGATTCAATCCACTGCTGGCTTACAGAGACCCAGACAGGCTGTGCTCAACCCGGGATTTCAGCTGCCCAAGGCAACTCATACTCATGCAGGCAAACAGCGATGTGTGCAATAGCTCCTCTGTGCAGAAAGAGGGTTGAACGTTTACAAACAGCTGTTCCTGTGGATGGAACTTGTTAGCTCAATGTGGCCGTTTCTCCTTCACCCCCACAAGGTATGCTGAAACCTCCACTTGCTGGAAAAGCCAATACCAAAACTGCACATTATACCACAAAGGAGTTTCTCTTTTCCGTCTGAATTAACATGAACTTCATCCAAACACCAGTGTTGGTGTGCCCACCTCCCTGCAGCAGAGGCTTTGCTAAGCGCTGCACGCTGACTCCCTGACACACACAGGCACTCAAGCCTTGTTCTGATGGATGCTGATGACTTCAGAATGGAAGCTAGAAATAAAGGCAAAAAAGTTTCCTGTCCCACTGCAATGTTCAACTACCAAAGCAATGATTTAAGTTACTCATCAGCCAAAGACTTCAGGTTAACACAAGGTAACACCTACAGAGATTAGAAATGCTTTCAGGCTTTTCTGGATTAGTGTAGGCAAGCCCTTCCTCTTTGCCCCTCCCAAGCCCTGTGGTTCTGGAAATCCAGAAAAGTCAGAACACAAAGCGCACCGCCCCAAGTATCTGTGCTGAGCATACAGAGTAAACAAACAATCAATAGGAAAGTGAGATCAGCAAAAGTCCTTTCAGTTTTAAACAAATTGAAGTCTAAATAGTACAAATAAGTGTTTTAAATTATTTATCCCAATATAGACCTTTGTCAGTATTTTATTGCAGTAAAATTCTATTGCCAGGGCCCCTTATTGCAACGTCAGTTGTAAAGCCTGCTGAGTGACGTCTGTTCCAGGAAGAGTTCTGCTTTAAACCCGATGCAGTCTGCAGCGTGAGTTTCGACGAGCAGAACAGGACCCAGCCAGCGTGCAGTTTCTGATGGTGAGCTGTCACTGCAAGGAGACGCCTTGCAAACCTCCTACAGCAAGTGTAGTATCTACATGTAGTATCCACACTTGCTTGTTGCTCAGCCCCTGTAGATGCAGGATCCAGATGCATGGAAAACAGCTCTGTCCACTCGCAAACCTCCCGGTAGAGCTGACCTCCCCCCTGCAGGAAACATGCATCGCTTAAGAGTGAAAATTCAGGTCTGAACTGTTACCCTCAGGAAGCTCGGTTACTGGCAGCAGCAAGAGGCTCAGATACACAGATTTTAATTCAGACCACTTCTTTCCAAGCCATCCCCTGGCTTCCTAAGGATGGGGAGACAGTGCACCACACCTTCTTACCCAGGGAGAAAGACGTAGGCATCTTTTGTTGTTGTTGCTGTTTTTTTCTATCATATTGATGCGTATCCCTTCCTCTCCTGAGAGCCTTGCTCCACCTGCATTACTCATTTGACTTCAATGGAAGTAACTAGCAGGGTAAAGTACAATTCAAGATGAAGGAGACTGCCTCAGTCAGGATGTCCATAACCAGATTCTCCCCTTGGAATGCAAACAACCTGGCCGTGGCGATAGATCCTACCAGCCCACTCCCTTCTCGTTTCCTCCGAGGCGAGTAACAGCTGGAACTAGGAAATCCTGCAGCACCCATGCACCTTCTCTTCCATTTCCTCCATGGGAGCTTTGAATTTCAAGAGGGGCGGCTCCCCACTGGACACTGTGTAATACACTGAGGTCCCATTGGAGCTGTAGGGAGAAGTCCTGGATGCAATGAGGTGCGACTTGGCCTCGCCCCCGTTCTCGGCGACTCCCCCCACACCGCTGCCAAAGTGAGTGCTGAGGAAGGGGTGGTTGAGGAGCTTGGCTGCAGCTCGCTGCCGCTTCAGTTCGGAGAGCGTCTGGTGGCCCTGCTCCTTGTAGGCACCCCAAAACTGCTGCGCGTCGGGGAGCGCGGGGCTGCCGTAGGGCAGCACGTGGCCTGGGTTACCTTCAGGGTCGGTGTGCATGTTCCACACATCCCCGTTGGAGAAGGTGTATGGGTAAGTGCTGGCAGAGGCCATGAGTCCATTCTGGAGGGGAATTTCCGAGTCACACTGGGTGCTTTTGTTTGCTAACTCCGGAAAGAGGGAAGAGCTCTCCAGCAGTGAATTCTGCAACAAGAAGACATTAAAGAAGAGCATGTGCCCCCTGTTCTCCATCATACAGGTCATCCCTGTGACAACTTCCTAAGCCAGCTCACACTCACTCTTTCATCCAGAGATGGTGGGTGAATTCAGTAGTTTTGCTGCACTAACTCCAAACTGCCAGGAGCCCCAGCCAGGAATACAGAAATGAAAAGGCAGCTCTAGAGAGACCTGATGCTGGCTTTTCAGTATCTAAGTGGGGCTGTAAGAAAGGGGACAGACTCTTTAGCAGGGTCTGCTATGATAGGATAAGGAAAAGCGCTTTCAAACTTAAAGAGGGGAAATTTAGATGGGTTATAAGGAAAAGTTTCTTACAATGAGGGTAGTGAGCACAGGTTGCTCAGAGAGATGGTGGGTGCCTTGTCCCTGGAGACACCCAAGGCCAAGGACATGGCTCTGAGCGCTGGTGGAGCTGTGGGTGTTCCTGTTCACTGCAGGGGCCCAAACTAGATGGCCTTTAAATGTCCCTTCCAACTGAAACAATTCTATGATTCTAATTCTATGTCTGCATGAAAGGACTCAAAAGAAAAAAAAACATGGACCGAGAGATACACATGTTAATATAACACAGTAATAACTGAACTAAAATCAAATAACTGCAATGCAAGATAGCAGTTCTTCTGTGATTACCGGTTTGTTAGCTCTAAAGAGAAATGCATATGTCACAATAGACTTCTGTTTCTTCTGCACACTGTAGTTCACTGGGACCATATCCCGAACTTCTCTATGCCACTGTAAATCCAAAGCAGCCTTTCCGCTGGAGTGGGATATTCCACTTTAAACTAAATGTGGTCTTTTGCTTAAACCTGACAGATGAGGCTTAGGATTTTTTTTTTCAGCCACCTCCCATCCCAGGAGCAGCGTTACCCGCCCTCTGCTGTGACTCCATAAGACAGAAGAGATTCCTTACAGGGTCTGTGTTCTCCTGGTCAGACCGAGTCTCCCCGATTTCTCCAATGAGACCCGAGTTCCTTCCTTCTTCTGCTGCCCCCAGCTGCTGCCATACGATGGCCTCTTTCTCGCACTCCTTCCTGTAGAGGTTTGTCCGGTCGGAGAGGCTGGCCCTCCTCACCACTTTCCTGTTGGGCAGGGGGAAGGAGCACAGGGCTGTGAGCAGGGCATGCAAGTTCTCCTCACCTTGTAGCTCTTCTCAGCCTCTCCTCGTGCTTCCTAGTATCTCCCACTGGAATGTGACATGAATTTAGTTTCCTGGCACCCACGCAAAGCAGACAAAGGCACTTGTGTGGATATTAAAGGTGGGAGGAATTTTAAAGAGTTTTAAAGTAATACTGCAAAGGTGGGCGATTTTCAAGAAAAGAAAAAGTGAGAGGTTTTCAAGAACCATGGAGATGTGACACTGAGGAACATGGTTAGCGTGCATGGTGGGATGGGTTGGGGTTGGACTTGGTGTCAGTGATCTTCTCCAACATTAATGATTCTGTGATCTCACACACCTCATCTAATGGATCTGCTCTGCAACCAGTGGAGTAAATACAGAGGGCAAAGGCCCAGGGGCTGTTTAGGGAGCTCTGTGGTCAGCAGGACTGCTTTGATGTCTAGAGAACATCTTACAAAGACATTTGCAAATGGTGTCTGAAGATAACTTCTTGGCCACTCACCCCCGGCTGCCAGTGCTGGAGGTCCTTCGGCTCAGGGAGGATTTATGCCTCATCTGAGACTTCATTATCACATCGTGCTTGTGTTTCAATTCCAGAAGTAATACTTTGAATTCCTCTTCCTCACACAGATCTAAGGGACACATAAACCAAGCCACTAGTCAAAGCATTCAAATATGGTGCCGTTAACACCATGTTAATGATTATGCCTTCCTAGTAAATAAAACTCCAAATGCTCAGAGGAAGGAGGGAAATTTAAGCAAAATATGCTTAGGCACATTTGTCTCCAAACAAAAGGTGGTAGGCACAATGGTTTGGACACATAAGTGGAATCAGAAAGCAAGAGCTCTGTGGCTCAGCTTTGCAACGATCCAGCTATTCAGATAGGCTTTTCCTGTGAATGGGTGAAAGAGACATGAAGCAGTGTCTCAAAGCTTCAAGTGGAAGGAAAATAAATTTCCCTAATTATCAGCCCGTACCTCCCCTGAGTGCAGCTTTTTTACTTAGGCCTCCAAAATTAAGGAGAATAGACAAAAGCAGAGCAGGTCAGGGTAGGAGACGAGAACTTCTATCCTTCAAAACAAGAACACACAGATTTTTCAGTTAAGACTCAGAAAACCTTTTGGCAAAAGAAAACACAGCATAAGATTATAATACACCTGGCCAGGTGCTAACTTTGGCACTTCTACTTCCAATCTGTTCCATGAATGGCGATTGTTTTTCTTCTCCTGCCCCAACAGGCTGCCACACTTCACTGCATCACTGCGGAGCTGGACACATGTAAGTCTAAGGGCTGCACTCAACAAGTGTCAGAAGTGGTACTCCAAACCCTGCTGCTGTGGGGCACATCCAAGACCACAGTGAAGGAGTGGGTAGACTCCAAAGCACAGGAATAGTAGGATGACATGAGTGCAGGAAAGAAAAAAAATCAGAGCTCAAGAAATTATTATTATTTTTTTTTAATGAGTGGGAGGAACTATTTTCAGAAATAATGAATCAGGCTCTTTAAAACTTCAGTCCCCTTGAATTCCTTACAGCTTTGATTCTAGATATCTGAAAAATGAAACGCTAATGCTTCTGAAAGCACCATCTGAAGACCTGGTAAGCTTAAAGCAAAGAGCTTCTGAACACCTTTCTTAGTAACTTTGATCTCCTTTTTTAATCTTAATAAACTCACCTATTGGCATCTCATCCAAAGATGTCCTGGCACTCAGGCTAGCCCCATGGGACACGAGTAACTCAGCCATCTGCATCTAAAGGAAGGGAAAGAAAGCCAATTGACAGAAGTATCTGAGGGAATCGTTTTCTGCCTCAAAACTGAAAAGAGGCCATGGTATGCGTACCCAACTTGCCTCAAATTATTCTGGTATGTATACAATGTTAAACATAGTTCCCACCATTCAACCACACAGACATAACTCTCCCCAACCTTCCTCAGCAAGAAGTTCTTTCTGGAGCTGCAGGGCTATCATCTGCCACCATGCAATAAGCCCAGTCCTACCACAGATTGCTCCCATTGGCAGTGCTCCACAGTCTGTCCAGGCAGAAAGCAATGTCACTCTCGTACCTGACATTTGCATCAAAATCCTTACCTGTCCCCAGAAAGCTGCAGCATGAAGAGGTTCCCAGCCATCCCAGTCTTTCACATCCAGACTTGCCCCCTGGTCAAGAAGGACTTCAGCTGCATGCAGATAACCATTGGCTGCGGCTATGTGCAGCTAGGAGACAAGGAAGAGAGCATGAGCCACCTGCAAGGATCATGAATGGGTTTTTTTTTACAGCAAATTTCAGTGGAATTTTTGTATAGAGTATATCTATAGAGTATATCAGATAGATCAAGGTCTCCTAAGTGCTTCCTAGTCTGTAAGCAAACAGCACCATCAAAATGCAAACCTGCAATGGGGAACATCAACTGCTGTGAACTCTGCACTCCCCATGCCAGCAAACATCTCCTCTTCCCCACCAAGGGCTGTAGATGCGATTTGCTGATCAACTGCCCAGCTTGCTTTAGTCGGCGCTCCCTTTGTGCGTGTGCACTTACGATCTCTTCTGACTGCTTTCAGCATTTGAAAATCAGAAACATTTACATCTGTGGCTACTTTAAGTTAAAGGAACCTGACATTTTCAGATTCCAGCCTCCAGCTACACCCCTTGCTCTGAAGACATCGATAGCAGACTCCCATACTCCACCACAACACTTTGTGCCTCTGAAGGTTTTCACAGTTGCTGCCTGCTGCTGCCTTTCTGAGCACAGCACTGACCTGGGCACTGTTCTGAAGGCACCATCTCCACTCAGAGCTCATTTTTTTTCAGCTGTGCTGACAAGGAGCACAAGCTTCTTTTCAAGGTTTTCCCATATGGATTCCACCACAGGAAGCTAAACACTCATCTGGAAAAAAATTCTCTTTCTGACCATTCAGTTAATTTTTACATAAATTTTATGGCACTGGGTCCTACCCTGTAGAGGTCACGTGGCTTAACGTGGAGTCAGTTAACTCTCAGAAGCAGTCGGACAAGCAAATGGGGGCCTGAATCACAGAATGGCCTGGGTTGAAAAGGACCACAGTGATCATCTCCTTCCAACCCCCTGCTGTGTGCAGGTCACCAACCAGCAGCCCAGGCTGCCCAGAGCCACATCCAGCCTGGCCTTGGATGCCTGCAGGGATGGGGCATCCACAGCCTCCTTGGGCAACCTGTTCCAGTGCATCACCACCCTCTGTGTGAAAAACTTCCTCCTAATATCTAACCTAGACCTCCCCTGTCTCAGTTTCAAACCATTCTCCCTTGTCCTATCACTATCCACCCTCATAAACAGCCATTCCCCTTCCTGCTTATAGCTAACGATAGATAAGTTGTTCCAGAAAGTGCAGAGATAGGCACTAAGCTGTGCTGGCTCTGCTCATGAGCTGTACTCATTTATCCTACGTGTCAATACCAAAACAGAGAGAACAATCCAAACAGCTTCCTTGCTCCTCTCAGCAACCTGTCTGTATTCCTGCTGTACAACTGCTGCCACAGGGCAGGTTTCATCACCCGCAGGCTGTAGGAAGGTGAGACGAAGCCATGCAGTTTCACTCACCAGAGTGGCACCTTGGGCATCAGTCCTGTTCAGGTCCTGGCCAGTCGCAAGTATGTCATGAATGTCACAGATCATGACCTGCTCCGGGGCAGCCCGCATCTCATTGATTTTTTCCTGTGTAATTCCTGTTAAAATTCCAGTTAAAGAGTTGGGAAGGGTCTTTGTCTCCAGTGGTTGAGTAAAACTGCATTCACGACTCCTGGCTGGTTGGCACAGCCTCACGTCCTTTTCAGAGGTGAAGGGACTTCACCACCATCATTATTTAGGAATCAGAGAAACTAAACAGAGGCAAGTAGCAATCTATGCCAGGCACAGCTCTCTGCTTTTCTCGAGGGGCCAAACATGAGCTGAGAAGGTAACTGTTACTGCTACATTGACCCACTTCTGTGTTTTGCACGTTCTCAACCTCCTTACCCTGATAGGCCATGCACGTCTCAATGACATCCAGGGTTGGCTCATCCTCACAGAGGTCATAGGGCATGTTGCCATCCGCATTCACTGCCAGCAGGTCTGCTCCACTGCGAGGGGAAAGAGGCATTAACAGAAACGACCCTGGACATCAAGAGCTGGCAGTGCCAAACACTGAGATATACACTTAATAAACCCGTCTCGTTTTTGCTAGCTGCACAAATGGCCCCAATCTTTATGTCAGTGAAGAAAGATTTAAAAACAAAGCCAAGGAGCTATGGATGGGAAAGACAAATTCCAAACGTGGATGAAAGGCAGCACCTCCTTCATTGGCTGGGGGTAAGAGAGGCACTGAGCTGCTCCAGGTCCTCACTCTCCTCCTGGCACCAAACACACCAGCAGCTTCTCAGTGACAGAAGTGATTTATTGGCTGAGCTTCTGGATAACCATGCCAAGCAATTACCAGGTGCTTGTTACCTGGGCAGTCCTTGAATGAAAAGTTCACAAGGAACAGAGAAGCTGTAAAAGACAGGGGCTGAATGGCAGAGGGAGCGTTCCATCTAACCAAAGAAACATTGGCAAAAAAAAAATGTAGAAAAATCACCCAGTGCCAGGATCTATTTTTCTGATTTTCCAAAAGCAATTCCCTGAGCCTCTGTATCAACTCTACCCCACAGGGTAGAAAACTTCCAGCATCCTCTAAACCACATCATTTTAATTGTCTATCAAGTAGTCCTTAGTTGACCTCTGATCTAAATGGACAGTTACCAGCACTGGAAAAAGACAACGGACAGTATCCACCTGCATTTAGATTCCAGGTCCTTTGTCTTTTTTACCCCAAATTTGGCCAATTTCAGTTCAGTCCCAAAAGCTTCACAAAACTGAGTCAAGCCAACTGGGGTTTTACCTCAGTCCCTCCTGCTCTTCCTCCTCCTCTCCCCCAATGCAGGAAGGGTTCTCATCAACAGCCTGGGAGCAGGCAATTACCACCTCCGAGGGCTCCCAAACAGTCCCAGACTGCCAAAAAGGGACTTTTTGCCAAAAGGGACAGACATAACAAGCCACCTACTGCTGGATGAGGATCTTCACCAGGTTGATGTGACCACAAGTGGCTGCTGCATGCAGGGGAGTCCACAGCTCGTTGTCCTTGGCATTGACATTGGCCCCATGGCTGAGGAGGAGCTTAACAATCTCTTCATAGTTGTCTATGCAGCACTGTTGAGGGAGAGATGCAAACAGATTGGCTTTTTTCTTTTTTTTACTTTGGGAAGAAAAGGGCTCATGTCTGCTCAGTTGTACCTGGACACGAGGACCTACTTTGTGCTGCAGTGTTTGGCAACAAGCATCTCCAACATCACATTCAGCACACCCAGGTCAGAAAGACACTGTGCTGAACACCTGTGATGGATGGACTGAAGGTCACTGATGTTCTACAGGACTTCGTCTGGGGCTGAAGCAGTGGGGGAACAAGAGCACATATATATACAGCTGCTCCTCAGGGTCTTCCAAACACAGCAGAAATTCAAGGTAACCAGTACGGCCACATACCAGGGGATGAGCTGACAAGCTGACATTCCCTTTTCTTAGGGAAAATCCCCCACAGTGGCATATGATGAGCAGCTCATGCTTCCCACCAATGTTATCTGAAGAGGCACAAGCTGGATTCCCAGAAGTATGAAGGGCTCCATGGGACATCTTTCCTGGAAGACTTGATACATTCACACCATAGCCCAGAAGCAGCCTGCAAGAAGGGTCCTGACTGTCTTCTTCTGGGGAAGATGGAATTTGCTTTGATCCACCTTGTGCTCACTTTGTGACATGAATGTGCCTATGAGACACTAGAACAAGATCTGTCCTTGTGCAGAAAGCCTGCTTGCTGGCTGTGCATTGCTGCAGACCCACGCACTGCAGCAAAAGGCTGCCAGGGGCTGATCTACACCCACAGCAAGCATATCAGCAGCAACAAGCACCCTGTGTGTATTTCTATTTCTGTTTACTATTTATATGGGAAAGTGAGGCTAAAATCATGCCTGTGAAGCAGCCAAGTTATCACAGAAGCATATGCTGCATCCTTTCCTGGAAGCCACTGGTAATGGGCATTTGTGATCATTTGGCAGTTTCTCCCTGCTCAGGGATTCAATTAATTCTTGTGAAGGCAAAGTTCCCACCTTGATCACCAAATTAACCTTTACCAAAACTGATCCTTTAGTAGACAAAGCACTTCAGCAGCCAGCGGTGGGACACCTCTGGGTGCCCTCTAGGAGCCAGCTAGCCTTTTCAGGTCAACATCCATCCAGCTCTGAGGACAGAAAGCAACGTGCAGAAAAGATGAAAATCCCAAGTCAGTGGGATTGTTTAAATGGAGAAAAGCCATATTCCAGAGCTACACCATTGCTTTGGGTGGAGGTGGTGGCTGCCAGGCACAGCCCCGTGGCACAGTGGGGACTGTCCCAATGATGGCTCCAGAGCTAATTATTTAACATTTTTGTCTGGCTGAGGTATTCTGCTCAAGGTTGCAGCTCTGCTTTAAGTTCCAGATGTCCTGCTTACTTAGAAAAAAACAATCTTCCCGAGATGGAATGATTCTCTTCAAAGATCCAAGATTGCCAAGAATAAGAAACAAGGACAGACATCCTTGAGATGAGGCACAAGTTCAAAACAGCAACAAACCAGAAGGGACTGGGTGTCCTTGTGCCCAAGCATGGATAAAGCAAGGAGTGGGACATTTCCCCAAACAACCACAGACTCCCACATAAGTGCAGAACGTTCAAATATGTTATGTACCTTTGTATTTACATAATGCTATGAATATGCAGTAGGTAGGTGTGACTTAGGGAAGTGAGCACTGAAAACCTTTTGGACTAGAAATAGAAGCCAGTGCAGAAACTCTGCACATCTGATTTGTGCACCCTACGCAGAAGAAATCAATGTCTCCTCTCTAAAGACTTGTCTTTTTGAATGTGTTTTGAGAGATTTAAAATTGACAACACTGAGGCTCTGGTCCTGTGCCCCAAAGATCACAGGGTGGGGATGGGGCTATAGGAAGAATAACAAACCCTCATGGCAGGAAGGCTGCGAGGAAGGATGTAGATTTGCAGCAGGATGACAGCCCTGTGCTTTACTGCCATCGGCTGTGGCCCTTTCACACAAACCAGCCCATGTCCCTGAGCCTACAGAGAGCTGTGGGGGCTCCTCTGACACCTCTTCCATCATTTATCGAAGCCCATTCCAAAGCAACAGTCAGTAGTCTACCAATGTGAGTTAACATGTGGGATCTCAGCCCACTGCCCAGAGCAGTGTGGTGAAGTGACCCAGCTCTGAGCAAGCAGCAATGCCAGGAACACATCATCCTGCAGCCTCACCTGGTGCAGTGCGGTCAGGCCGTCCTCATTGCACAGGTCAGGGCTGATGTTGCTCTTCAGCAGGTAGCACACTGCAAAGAGGAAGAGGAGAGCAAGGTCAGAGCAGGCACCCACCCCCTCAGCAGCCCTGGGCACCCTGCTGGCTCCATCCAGCAGAGAGCAGCAGCACACAGCTTTCCGCCCAGCCTCCATCCAAAGGAGGCTTTATGACAGCTCCCATTTCCATGTGGGTGTGCAGAACAATTTACGTTTTCATCTTTTGCTTTGCAACCTCTGCACACTACAAGGGCTCTGAGGTGGCCAGAGAGCCTAAGGGTCTGGGTTTCAACCATGAGAAAGATCTCACTGTGGGAGGATGAGGTGTTGCCTCCAGAAGCCATCAGCCTGGTTGGAACAAGGCTCCCAATGCACTCAGGGGCCCTGGCACATTAAAATACACCAGGGTTGCTCTGGACCCTTTGCATGAATGGTTTGGTGTTTGAGGAAAGCATGCCAGAGGCTTAACTTTTTGCTTGCTGCTTTGGGGGGTAAGGATAAGATTTATTCCATTGAAATGCAAATTTTGGAAGCACATAAATAGCTATGAGCCCTTAGGTAGGAGATGAAGTTTGCTCTGAGGTGCAGCTCTTGCATGGTGGTAATAGCAATAAGACAGAGGAAGCAATCTGACAGCAACAGCAGGAACTCTTCAAATTCAACTCCACTGACAGGTCAGGATGATCCACACCCATCCTCTGTTTGCTTTCTCACTCCTTGCTTTTTCTCCAGAGATTTCACTACCTAATGCTCTTCTCACCCCAGATGTCAGTGCCAGCACAGGCACAGCCAGAGCTCGTAGCCGCTCCCCTCGGGACCAACACAACAGCAGATGCTCCAATCCCACCTGATCTGCTGGCAAGGAGACAGGCACTGAGCAAAACCAAAGCTGCAAAGTAAGGAGCACTAAAAGGGCAGTGAACTTCAGCGCTGGCAATGATGACCAAGAGCAAAGGCAGTGAGCCCCGCAGCCCCATGCAGGTCTGTTCTGCAATCCCACGGCAGCCGGAGGGGAGCACTGGGAAATGCAGCCACGAGCAGTGCTGATGAACAAAGCTGTGTTCAGCTGCAGGCACACTTGCAAGACAGTCAAATCGAAACCCGAGTGAAATTTTGTGTGGATGCCACCGGTCTGAGGCATGTTTCCACTTGCTGGAAACAATACGAAGGCATTCAGATGTGCAAGAGAAAACCAATACCAAGAAAAGAAAAGACAGCAAAGAACAAAACCCACCCCACGCAACTGCAAAGCCCAAATCCTGGCTGTTTTTTCCCACTCGGAGGCAGTGCAGGGAGCCTACATCTGTACCCACACACCCGGTTGCAAAAAAAGCCCTGACCCCACACATCCATGCAGTGAGGGCTGACGATGGGCAGCTGTCCCCACAGCTCTGCTCGGCTGTGGATGCTCTGCCACTCAGGCTTTAATTCAATCTCAGCCATTTTGGAGGCCCTGAGTACTAATGACACACAGCCCCATAATCACGTTTCGGCTGATTACGGAGATTTGGACAAGTAGATGCTGGCAGATCAACCTGCAAGTGCTGCCCCTTCGTGGGGAGGATGTGGTGGCATGGATCCCAGCTGGTTATGGAGTAGCTCTGTGCAACTCAGCCCCTTCCCTCCCAGCTCCTGGCCCACGCCAGGCCACAGAGGCAGGAAACCCACATTCCAGCTACAGGGGCATGGATAACCAGACAGCAGCTGGTGACTGCTGGGTGGGGAAAACCTCAGCACGTTGCGGGTGTGAACTTCTCGACCTCAACACTTCTGATTAACTTCTTCCAGGGAGCTCTGTGCTGAAATGCTGAGCTCCTTCACACCTGTCCTTCGTGTGGGTGGGGAGAAGGGGCTGCGTGTGGGGATTTGCTTCGGTACAGGCTGTGGGAAGAGCTTTCAAAAGTGCAGCAAATGAAAGCCTGAAAATGATCACAATGAGAGTGGGGTGAACAAATTGTTGTGAATCATTCATTGCAAATTATACTACCCGAACCATCACTCAAATGCATTTTCCATTATTCTGCCTGCTCTGCCTCTAATTGAGCCTCTCACACACCAAGGTGGAGTGCATCAATCTTCAATTTATATTTGATCATTCACATCTGTGCTGAGTTGCATGGAAACTGCTCCCACAGCGGCTGTGAAAATACACCCGGAGTGGATCAGGCTGTGAGCTGCTTTGTCACACGTCCCAGGACAGCCTGGACAACCCCCCCTGCACACAGCCAACCGCTTCTCACAGCCTCACTTCGTGCCCCAATCCCATCCATCAGAGGGAAAGCAAAAAGCCACCGCAAAGCCCCCCCCAGGGCAACGTGCTCTCACCTTACCAGCTATCACAGCACCATCGTTTGTCATCCTGTGAATTCCTGCAGAGGTTATACCAGAAACAGCTGTTCCAGAGAAGTTCCTCAAGCAGACTGAGGCTTTCCCATGGAGAAAAATGCCTCTGTCAGCACAGAGCCCCCTGCACCAGTGAGCTGCACCATCAGCTCTGGGTGCTGCCCCGCTCCCTTCTGCACCCGGTGCCTGCATACTGCAGGTATTACTGGCTTATAAAATAAAAAGGCAACTGCTACTGTGGAGGGAGAGGAAAAAACAAACAAACAAACAAACACAACACCAAAATACACTTCTTTTGGTGAGATTCCTCTCAAAAATACACAGTGGCAAACCGTCCAGCTTAGCCACCAACCTGTGTGCTCCAGGCACACGTATGCACACAGCCCTCCACTCTTACACATCCAGGTTTACGTTGGTCCTTTGCACTCAGTGACTTCTTTGTGAAAGTGATGCTGAAACTCTTCTATTTCACCTTCTGGCTCCCCGCTCCTAAAGGTCACTGTTAGAAACTGATTTCAAAGGCAGTGGAAAGATTCTCAGACATGCATGCCTGCTTTTTCAGAGTAAATGCTGAGATGTTCCACCTGCACTGACACACGCTTTTACACTCCCACCCAAATGCAGCTCCAACCACTAACCCTGCTTAGAACTGCTCCCTGCACTGTGTGGGCAAAGGTCCCAACCCTGACCCTGGCTGAGACGTCTGCTATACAGGGGAACCTTGACCAGAAAGACAGCACTGAGGCAGTGAGCGCTTTGCCAACAAAGCATCCAGCTTCCAACACGGCACACTGTGATACTCCTATTTATGAGCACTGCTAAATACACAGCAGCTACAGGATGAGCTACAGGAGCATCATCCTGCTCTCCTGTAACACGCACCGGGAGCCCACCCCAGGCTGGGGACAAACCCCACAGCACCCTGAGGCTTTCTGAACCATCAAACACATTACAGTTTGCACACCTAAAAATAAACACGGCCCATTTTGTCTGCTGAGCTGAGACAACCATTGCAGCTCAGCCTTCTCAGGAAGGTTCCCAGCCTGCACAGACACCTCCCACCTGGCTTACGGCCGGGCGCACGCATTCCTTCCAACACCCCCACAGAAGCAGGGAGGTTTGGGAGGAGGCCAGCAGAGCCCCGTCTGCCTCATGCCACATTCACAGAGCAGAGGGGCAGCCGCCTCCTGCGCAAATGCACCACGGTCTGCTTCCCAGCCAGCCCTCATTCACACCAAGTGAGAGCTGTTGGCAACTTACACGTTTGTTTAATGCATACAGTCCAATACTTTCTCCCCCTCTTAGTGTCTACTTCAACCATTTTTGCACCACGTTTAGACCCCTATCCATCATCGCAGTACCACGCACCAAGGATAACACAGTGCAGGGACTAATGCCCAAAGAGATAAAGCACTCTGACCATCGGGCCACTGCCCAAGCCCTGCTGCAGATCACGTTTCTCTTGTTCTGTGTCTTCAGGACTTCAGGCTCACATAATCCATTCAGCACTAGTGATGCTGAAGCATCTTTCTTTTATGGCTGCCATCCACCTGGGATTACTCAGATGAGTAACGCTATGCAAGCTACCCATCTGCAGCCAGCACTGCACAGAGGATGCAGCAGAAACAAAGCCAAATTCATTCCAATAGAGAAAATAAAAATTACAGGATGCTGCTGTCTGACAAGCCCTCCTAAGGATGCAGTATCACGTGAAAAAGCACCCCCGTCCTCCCCTCCTGCTCGCCCTAACCGTGACATTGGTCCATGCCGGAGATGCTAAACACATAAAGGGAAGCTGAAGTTGGAAATTATTTTCTCAGTTCCCGTTCCTCATCTGTTATCAGAAGAATAAATAAATCATTTTGGTATGGTTTATGAACAGATGATGAGCTTGAAGGGATGAGTGTTTTATATAACCCTCAGGCTCAGCTGCCTTCAGCAGGATTGCTGCAGGCAGGCAGCCAGGAAAGCAGATTCCCCAATATCATTGTGACAGTGACACCTGGGCTGCCCACGAGCTTCTTCTCTCTCTAAGAAGCATTTTGGAGTATTTTCTAAGAACTGCAACTATCTGAAGAGACCTTAATAAAAACCATTAAGTCACATTTATAGAGCTATGGGTCAAGGAGCCAAGGTGAAGTTCCCCATTAGTAGCTCAGAAGGTGCAGCGATGAGCAGAGCAGTGCAGAGCTTTGGGATGCTGCAGTGCTCAGCAGGAGGCACTGCACAGTGTGCAGACGGGACTGGCCCTCTTCAGGTTGGATATCAGGATAAATGTCTTCTCAGAAGGAGAAGATGCAGTGGCACAGCTGCCCAGGAGTGGTGGGGTCACTGCCACTGGAGGTGTTCAAGAGCCATGGAGATGTGGCACAGAAGGATGCAGTCAGTGGGCACGGTGGCATGGCTTGAGGTTGGACTGGGTGGATCCTGATGGTCTTTTTCAACCTATGATTCTCTTTCAAGGGTCTTTGGAGCCAGGTGACACAGTAGTGTCCACATGGAGCTCCACAGGAAGCTGCAACCCACCTGCAGCTGGCTCCTTACACATTGGGTTCAGTGTGCAGACCCCTCTGCTTCAGGCAGAGTTAGCTGAAAGACACCTACAGAAGCAATAAATGCATCACCAGAACCTTTCTCTTCTCCCACTGCTCTGGGCTCTTCCAGCTTTCTTCCCACCAGAAATTCTTCCTGAAGCCATGACACCAACACAACTCCATCCAGACAACACAACATTAAAGACTTTCATCTGAGCAGCACAGAGGATCCCACTTAAATACCTGTTCAAAGGCTACTTCTGATGTAAGGGACCAAAACCTATCTACTGAGATGTGCAGCAGGCATCGCCTGTGAAGTCTATACTAAACTTATTAGAAAATAAATCTTTCAGGGCACAAAGAAAAGGCAGTAAGAAAATTAACCGGCTTTAATAGCAATTACAGCTTAGGAAGTGTTTCAATAAAGGGGAGCAGAGGTGTCAGAAGGTTTCTGCAGCCATCCCAGCACACGAGGAGCTCTCCATTCCATTATCACAATAGCATGACAGGCAACAGGGCCCAAGGGCAGAACTGCACAACCACCCCATGCTCTGCACACAAGCAGCCTGCAGGACTTGCAACAGGATACTGCAACCTGCTCTGTACAGCAGGAAATAGTTCCTATTGCTGTTTTACAGCGTTATTAGGTTCCAGAGTCAACAGCCCATTCCCCAGCTCGTGTTTCAGGCATTTATGGGCTCAGCTCAGCAGCTGTACGCTGACCTGAGCAACAGGAATGCCTTCAAGAGGCTCAATTATAAAACAGGAAACATTCTATTTGGAGTAACAGAAAAGAGGTTGTGCTGGAGGGGAAGCATCCCTGTGCTTTTCAAGTTGCTCTGCATTAGCACAGAGCAATTCCCCACAGGGAAAAGCTGCTCCCCAAGCTCAGAGCCCCTTTCTGATGAGTATCTCCAGCCTTCCTCTGCCTCTGGCTTCTTTTGCACCTTCTTCACCCTTCCCAGCACCCGCAATGACCTTGATTCACACTTTTAGGTTTTTTTCTTCCTTCAAAGTCGCCTCCACGTACTACGGAATACCTGGGATGAAGATCTTGAAGACACACCAGATCAAACCCCACACTCATAATACAGTCGCTGCCTCCCTACAGCCCCAGTGCCTGCCCTGTGCAGTGTGCTGGGATGTGCAATGCCACAGAGCCCTCTGACCCAGCCCTGTGCCATGCAGCCACAGCAGGAGCTGCTGCAGCCCTCAGCCCCAACCCCAGTGCCACCCACTGCTGCCTGCACAGGGACTGGGGGCACAGCAGGAGTTCTAACCTGCTGCATCATCACCGCCACCTGATAGCATGGCTTCTTACTGGAAATGCTACACTGCTGGAAAGGAAGCAGCTAAGTAGAAAGTCCTTTCTCAAAAAAAAAAAAAAAAAAGAAGAAAAAAGATTGTAGTTTCCTTTTAAAAAGCAAGCACTACAGAAAGAACACTTTCACAGAAGTTAAATAGTGCCCTGAACTGCACCAGGGAAGTTCTGGCTGCTCCTCTGCAGCCCTCCTGCTGGAACAGCCTGCAATTATTCAGCAGTGGATTTTAAGTGACGCATAGATTTGAATTTCAGCAGAGCTCTCATCCAAAGAGCCAGCAGCAAGGAGCTCCAGGCTGTCTCCTGGGATTTTACCACTAGTGTTTGCCTTGTTTCACAGATGTGACACCTCAGCCTGTGTTACAGCAAAGGCTCTGGAGGTTCGGCTTCCCCTAGCAAGGTCACAGTGACAGCCCATGGCACGGCTGTGACAGCACCACGAGCCCCAGCTCCAAGCATGGCAGTGCTCCTTCTGTCCTCTGCTGTCCTCACCCTCGGTCAGCCCTGAGAACCGAGTGAAGGAGCTGAATTCATTGTGCTCACAGCACCACAGCAGCCTGTCACTAACACAGGCAGCTTTCCCAGCCCCCACGCAGCTGCAAAGCACCCAGCTGCCCGAGTGGGACCTGACCTGCAGTCACAGCACAGCTTTGTACGGCTGTGCACCCAGCAAGCCTAACTCCAGGAAATATCTGCACAGCCTGTCTCTTCATGCTGCAGGCTTGTTTTCAGTGCGACCAAACCCACTACTAACTCAGCACATCAGCACACTGCTGTCGGAGGCTATGGAAAAAGGAAGCAGTGGGAGAACTACAGGGACTCCTCTCTGAGCCTTTGGCAACCACAAACCATTGTCAAAGCAGTCAGAGATTATCCCTGAAGAACATTGACAAAGGTAATCAGTGCTGCATGGAAACTGGTTCACGTGTTTAAGAGTTGAATCAGAAATTAATACCCAAGCTTGGCAGAAACGCAGCCCTTCCGCAGCCATTGGGGGATTTGCAGTGAATGAGACAGACCTGGCAGGAGGCCCACAAAGAAACCTGCGTGTTGGCTGCTGCACACAGGGGACACGAGTAACCCCAGCGCAGGGCTGAAGCTGGAGACTACTTGCTTTATGGATCCCAAACCTGACTCTGTTGAGGATGCTCTGCTCAATGAAGACCACAGTGTGAACCTGCTGCAGGTTGCCAACCCTGCAACCCACCTCTAAGCTCAGTTATTTTGAGTATCAATAGAAGAAAAACTTCATTTCCTTAGCACTTCCTAATTTCTTTGCAGAAGGTGTGAACTCCCCTTACCTGAGCCCTCAGAGACAAAGACAACAGATCTTCAGGTTGTCCCAAAACCAGAGGCCATCAGCTGGGCTGGTCTCTAATTGACACACGGAGCTCTGCATCCAGACCAGCTCACCTCACGCTTGTGCCACCTGCACACAGAACTGAGGACCCTCTTGAACTCCTCCTCTCACAAGTTTTACCTGAGTTCTGCTCCCTACAAAGTTAATAAGCATAACATGAGTGCTCCCAGCAGGGCTGATGCTTTACAGCTCCATGGCCTCCAGGAGATGAGCCCATGGGGAAGCAGCCTCAGTGCCTGACATGTCACTTGGCTTCTCTGACGTCCTTTCTGGTGGTCTCCTGCCCTAGGATGAAATAGATTGTCAAACTCCACCAAAGTATTGCAAGTCAACTGCCTTCCACCCCCTCTTCAGCAAGGAGTAAGCTCAGAGGGATGATCATTTTCCTTTCTGCAACGGAGAAGGAAAGCTTCAGTTAGCCAAAGTATGCCGTGTTTCCCAAGAAGACACGATTTTCAAAATAATTAAGTCATTAAAATTCCCCATCAGCTTTTGCCATTAGCAACAGCAGGACTATTCTCCTCTCCACACTGGTGGAAGAACTTTACTAACTGCTCTATTAAAACTAGCTTTGTTAATGAACCATTTTATTCTGCTCCTGTTTGCATATGAGAGTTCCTTCATAAGCGGATTCCCCAGGTCAGGGAGTTCTTCATTACGTGTTTAATGCTACAATAACCCAGCAGTGACAGGCCCAGCTGGGTGTCTTTCAGCTATGACAATACAAGAAATGTGACAACGAACAGCCGAAGGCCCTGTGTGCTCCCTGCACCTCTCACACCTGTCTGGAACGAACGCTTCTGAGATGCTTCCCATGCTCTACAAAGACTGAAGGAAGTCCCACTCTATGCCTCCACTCCCATCCCAGCCGCTGTTGCAGTATAGCAGTCTGTTTCCTCCTGTGCACCTCATCACAAAGCGCTGCTCCCAGGGAAAGCAGCCAACCAGATCAGGGCACCCAGCAAGGCCTGCCTGTCACACGAGCGGCTGAAAGCGGTACGGTTGTGTAACGGAAACCTGATCTCCAAACCTCAAACAAATTCTAGTTATTCCCCTCTGAAAAGAGGATGCATGCAGCTGGAGCTGCCCCACACGCTTCTCCTGCTGCCAGTCATCAGAGATGCAAACACTGCACAGCTCCAGGTCCTACCAGCACATCACCTCTCCTCCAGCTTCTAAAAGCACAAGGGAGACCTGAGAAGAAGATTGCCAGCAAAGAGTGAGTGAAACTGGGCCCTGACCACACAAGGGAGATGCATGCAAGCTGTTGGCAGAAGACGAAGCACCTTGTGAAGGCAGGATTGGCACACATTGCCGTGTTCTTTTGGGTAAGGGCACAAGGAAGGCAGGCAGCTGCAGTGCTCCCTCCCACACTTTGGATTAGGGAGCACTGGAGCAAGGGCTGATGTCCCAGCAAAAAGCACACGGTCCTCACTGAGCAGGCAGTGCTCCAGGACAGAGCAACTGCAGGGCTAAAAGCAGCGAGATGACAGTCAGGTTTGGCATGAGCCACGTGGTCGGGACAGACCACGTTAATCTCTCTACTGCCGGAGACTTGCTCCCCCACAGAGCTGCTCTTCATGAGGGCCATTTCTTGAGGCTCACCCCAAGAAATCCAACTGGCTGAGCTGCAGCAGTCACTGTGGGAAAGGCAAGGGACAGGGTGAGAGGCAGGGCCACCTCCTGTGCCAGCACCAGGCTGCTCCTCCACAAGCTGCACCTTTCTGCTTTGTGCCAACAGCAGCAGGAAGAGGGTCTTGATGGAACTGCAGAAGAAGCCTTGATAAATCACAGAGTCATAGAATGACTTGGGGCAGGTGGAACCTTAAAGATCATCTTGTTCCAACCCTTGCCATGAACTGGCTGCCCCTCATCAGATCAGGCTGCTCAGGTCCCATCCACAGCTCTGGACACCTGCAGGGATGGAGCATCCATTTCTCACTGGACATCAGGAGGCGTCTGGTGATGCTAAAACACATCCCCAGAACGAAGAGCAGGGAGGAGGGCAGCCCCATTGTGCAGAGCCACCAACTGCTCCCACCCACTGCTGCACCACACAGGGCAATGAATGCATCTCCCTCCACCAACACTTCCCCTCTGCGAGTTTGATAAAAACTGCTGACTGCTGCTCACAAGAGCAAAACAAAACGACCAGGCGGCAGGAAGCAGCTGTGTGAGGCTCTCTGGAAGATGCCCTCTCTGCATCTGTGTCAGAAACACCTGGAGCATAGCGAGATGGATTCGAGATATCACACGTGGCTGCAGCCAAGGATAGCTCTTGGGAAACCTGATTTATTTAACAAATATATGAGCAGCTTTTCTAAGCCCAGGGACACACAGGGAAGTGGTGCCCACTGCTCTCAGTGACGGGAAGCGCGGTTCGCAGCCGAGCCCCATGCGAGACACCGCAGCTGCATTTCCCCGAACTGCTCTTATCTTGTCTCACAGGAACAGGAGGCTTGTTCTGAAACTCAGCCCTATGCAAAGCAAACAAACAGCCCACCGCATTCACCAAACCCTGCTGCGTCCCGGAAAGCACAGCAAATCAGTGCACATCAGCACTGACTTGACAGCACATCAGCACAGACACTTCAGTGCTTCTAAAGCCAGGTGAGTTAAATTCTGGGCTGTCACATGTTTTAACCCCAAGCTGGGTTTTTCTCTCTTCTATGCACAAAGATAAGTCCCCATCATCAAGAGAGCAGAACTCATAGGAATCAGACTTCACAAAGACAGAGGATGAGAAAACTGTTTTCTATGGTAAATCAGTTCAAGAGAGGCTCAGTAAAACATGATGGATAATTAGTGTTTTCCTTCTGACAGCTAGGAGCAATTGTCATCTCTTTAAATCTAGTGCACCTCACCAACATAAAACTAAACTGTCTGAAAATGAAACAAAACACCTAGCAAAAAATAATCCCAGTGAATACCAGCTAAGATGCACGAAGCCATACGGCAGAGTGTCACCTGCGTGAGACAGCTCAGCAGAACTGCAGGTAAAACCAAGATGGAAAGAGCCATCAGCTGAACGAGTGTGGATGGAAATAGAGCTCCATCAGGCTGGGTTTCTCCTAATAGAGTAGAGCGAAAGAAAACTAACCTGATTAGGAAGGGGAGGGAGACTGATCCAGATTCATCTGGCAAAGCAATCAGCTATAAAGTGACATTTATGGTTGTTAGGATGGTGGCACAAAGCAGACAGCACATACCAGCAGATCTGGCCCACATATACGGGCTGGGGATAGACCCATTGAAACAAGGACAGACTCCCTCCCTGCAGCTTACTTTTTAAGTCCAAACAAAATAGGCCATAAAGAAGGCCTGAAAAAAAATAATTATGTAGAGTAAGCGATGCCCATGGCTTGCTAGCAGTCACTCTGCCTTTGTAAGGCAGTCTGCCCCATGTACCTGCAGGTTGGAGCTTATGGCTTCGGCTGATTTCAGATGTCAGGCAGGGCTATGCAGGGTCACTGCGCTCAGGTCTTGGTACCCTGCTCCAAGGAAAGCTGTATCTGGGCTGAGCCAAGGCACACCTCAGCACCCTGGAGCTCAGCATAGGCTGTGTGTGGTACTGCATTGTCCAGGAGCACAATGTACGCACAGCAGCAGCACTATGTCTGCCCTCAGCAGGGAGGCAGATCCCAGCACCAGCACTGAGAGCCACTGCTTCCTCCAGCCAACCCGCACAGCCCCAGGTGAGCTCCTCATTACTCACAGCCAACAACACTTCTTCCCAGGGGCTGATTTGGGTTAAGTGTAACCTCAGTGACTTGCTGGGAGTCCAGGCTCCTGCTCCACTGGTCCATCATTGACAACACCAATCACAGCACAGCTGTGGTGCTGCCCATTAACACAAGAAGGATTGATGTAAGAAGCACCAAGGTTGAACCAACAGCTCCCTCCCCATGGTCAGTCAGACACTGGACTCAGAGGATGCTGCTCTGCCCATGTCACACTCATCCCTGCCTGTTCTGCTGCTTTCTGCAGCCATGCCCATTCCATGGGATGCACAGTGTCCATGGCACTAGGTCTGCAACTCAGAACTGGGGAATGGCACAAGAAACCCACAGCTGGAAAGCTGTACAGAGGAAAAGGATCTGCGATGATGGTCCAAACCCTGAATCCACGCTGCGGCTCCAATACGGACCAGTGCTGGAGTGAGAGCTCTCCTCACTCTGAGTAGCAATGGAAAACTGTCACAGATGAGTATAATTTGTGGCAGAAGGGAGAGCAGCAGCTTATTCACAACCATTTCACAGTAACGTGATTGAAGTTATCAGAGATTGGATTTGCCATGAAAGCACACAGGGAATCCCTTCCAGTTGCCCTTTTATAAAGCTCTACAACCACTGGCCCATCTCACAGGAGCAGGATGGACTGCGAGCACCCACAGCCTGCCCTTCCTAAAGGCTGCTATTTCAGGCTACCAAGCCAAGATTTGAACAACATGAAGAGTCCCATTTAGTTTCTGAGGAGTCCTGCTCTGGCCTGATAGTTTGCTAATTAAAGATGCTCTATCTGAAGTGAAAGAAAATAAACCAGGTCAAGAAAGTTCGAAAGCTACAGAAAGCAAAGTAGGTTGAAGCCAGCTGTGTGCAGGAGGCCGTGTGCCTGGCCTCACCTGGACCTTGTACAGCCCACAGCCCCAGGGCTCGGCTGCAGCCCCCAGCTGGATTTCTCCTCTCTCCATTGACAGTGGAGACACCTTGGCATAGGAAACCTGTTGTACGAATGTTTTCATTCAAGAATATTTTCTTGGTAAAATTTTGCTCTTTTGAAACAGACATTTTTGACAGTGAAGCTATGGGTGTCCCATCCCTAGGGGTGCTCAAGGCCAGGCTGGACGGGGTCCCGGGCAGCCTGGACTGGTGGGGACAGCCAGCCCACAGTTGGAAGTGAATGATCTCTGAGGTCTCTTCCAACCCAACCATTCTATGGAAAACTAGGCAGCCAAGCCCATGAGGAAACAGGGAGCCGAGGTCAAAGCTTGAAAAACGTGGCTGCAAGGATGGATGCTGGTACAAAGTGCACACTGAGCATAAGAAACAGTGACTTAAGCCCATTTCCTACATGAATAACACTTACAGCCACTCTGCCTCATGCCATCTAGAGGGTACAGAGGCCAAACTCAGCAATGAGCAGTTGCAAATTGCAGAGGCCTCAGTGGAAACTGCATCTGCTTGCTAGGAGCTGCACATGGGCTCTTGTTCCCCGAATTAAAAGGAGTGCAGGGTGCTTGATTGCATCTCGGCTCTTGATTACAAAGGCATCAGCAGACAGAATTAAACAACATCTTCCTGGCCTATTTAGCATCCTTTGGGCGATGGGTTTGAGAGCAGCAAGGCTTAGGATACATGTAATGGTTGTGCCAGAATCTGATTTCCTTTCGTTTTGTCAAGGCATTTGCAGTGGGTGATAAGGTTTCCCAAAAATCTGGCCAGGCTCCAGAGGAAGAACCAAGCAGTGGGAGCGTATGCAAAAGCTGCTCTGCACTGGGTCATAAGGCACTGCCTGCACCAGCTGCCATAGCAACTGCTGAGAGAGAATTAGAGCATTCTTCACGGAAGTAGGAAAACTCACAGTCAGTACACATAAGGATGGGATGCAAAGCAAAATAAGGAGGATAAATATGAGCAAGTGAGAAGAATACGCAGAGCTGAGCAAGAAGCAGCACGAGTGCACACACAGGTATATGTGCTCTGATGTTGAGGAGGTGCCTATAAATACACTAAGATACCTAACCCCAGCCTCATTAGCAAGCATTTTAGATACAGTTGATCCTGCCTAGGGGCACGAGGTGGATTACATGACCTCCCAGGGCCCGCTCAACCTCTATTTTCCATGATTCTAGGAGGAAGAAACCTACACCAGCTGAGCAGCGCTGGCCTCAATCCAGCAAGGCAGGAATTTAAATCTGGAAAAAAATAGATTTAATCCACTTTTAAAGTTCTCCTTGACCAGGAGAGGTGGCAGAAAGCAGAGCCTGCAGCCATGCACAGCCACAGCTTGCAGTCAAGGCCCTCCTGCCCATGCACGCTATCCACATATCATGTTCTCAAGTGCAGCAGGATAAAGCAAGCATCAATTGTGAATGGATTGGTCCTGCAAGAAGGCTTCACCTCCAAAAATATTCATTTCCCCACCAACATTCATTTGCAAAAAAGAGTTGGCCATGGAACTGTGCCTTAACCCAGACCCACTGATAAACACAGTGATGCTGCAAAACTCCAGGTACCAGCAAGGGATCGTGCTGACGCCTTGCATGCTTCCGACAGAATTGGATTAGATATCAGCACAGCTCTGCAGAGCCTTGGCTGGGGAGGTCACAGCCAACGTGGGCAGAGAGCCGACATTTCAATCCAGGTTGCTGCTGCTTATTACGCAGAAAATAGCAGAGGTCTCTGACTGAGCTGTTATCCACGCTCTCTTATTTCTTGTTATTGGAGGGGGACAAAACACACAGTTATCTGAGCATAGGAAATGGAACACACCTGGAAGGCAGCCAGGCAGGTGATAAATGCATCAACTGCAAGAAACCCCACGTCACAGCACCGCAGAGCCGGGAGCTGAAGCAGCAGCCCTTCAGCCTCACCCTGTGGAAGTCAGACGTGCTGTGTGGCATGACCCATTCCAGCAGCCATCATCCTCAGCCAGTCAGCAGGCAGCAATTCTTCCAGGGAAATCACAAGGACAAACAGGCTGGGAAGTCAGCAGCTCAGAGCAAGAGCAATAGATCAGCAAATATTAATGGGCTCAGATACGGAAGTTCAGGCTTTGACATTTAGCAGCCCACAGATAACAACCACAGCGCAGCCACCCAAGGCAGCCCTGCCACAATCAGAAGCAGAGCAGCCAGGACAGAGAACAGAAAGGTTAAACACAGGAGAATCAGAGCTCTACCGCGTGCATGAGAACCCTGAGTCCCAGCACAGGCAGCCCTGATTTGGCTGGACAGGGCTGGAGGGCAGATGGTGATCCAACATAGCATACCTGCTGCACCATGCATGTGCCCCAGCTGCTCCCCATCACCCAGACCTCCTTCAGAGCGCTCCCCCCTTGCAGGTGCACGAAGAAGCAGTACCAGCCATACCATCAGCAACACCAAAGGACTGTGCCAGATTTAAACACATGGCCTATGCAGCCTGGTCTGGCTAAGAGCCATTCACTGCCAGGAATCTGCTGTTTTTAGCATGTTTTCATAAATAAGAGGGACCTACAAGCAGACAGCCTGTAAGTGAAACCAAAGAGATGGTTTCTGACTTTCACCTCCAGAACATACTACAGCCAAATTTTAGAAGCGGATTAAGTGATCTAAACTACGTTTAGGAAGAAACAATTCATCAGCCAATCCCATCCGGATTCAAAACGCCTCGAATCCAAACAAAACCATTTTCCTAAAGAGACAAGTGGCCTTGTCCAATGCTGGATGTTCATCTTGTAAGATCGCTGCAGGATATATAACAAAAGACTTTCAGTGGCATCATTAATGGTAGAAAAGTGTAAAAGCCAGGAACTGAGATAACATGAAAACCACCCATTTCCCTGTGCCAACACACAGCATGAAGGGGCAGATGCACCCCGGGAGGTGAGTGGGCAGGCAGTATGCAGGCATTTGGGGGTTTCATTTTGGATAAAAATAAAAAAAATAATAAAAATCCCATCAAGGCTACCTATATCACTGTACCCTAGCATGGACAGCCATGATGTGTTATTACAGAGTGCTTTTGCAGTTGTGTTTTCACCAGGAAATACCACATGCTGATATTGATACTCCAGAAATACAGAGCAAAAACCAACAACAGGTAACGCATGCATTTCTGCTCAGGTCTTAAATCTTCTGGATGAAAGGGATTTGAAACAAAACATTTCTGTTGACTGAAGCTGGGGAGGCAGAACCACCCCAGGAAACCCAGAAGCAGCAGTTCCCAAAAAGAAGCGTTTGCATTCCTAGCTCTTACGGAAATACTTCTCCACTTTGATGAAATTCCAGAAAGTCGTGAGGAAAAAATAAATAAATAGAGAGCAGCCATTTGTTGTGACAACAGAGAAAGTCACACACTCAATACTGCTCGTGCCCCCGGATGCCACCTCGTTGGCTGCCATATGTGAGCCACCCCGCCTTGGCATCAGGTTGAGAGCATGCGAAAAAAGCCCAGTTAAATGAGGCCAAGTGTGTGAATCTGCTTTTGGAAGACACACCAGCCGCCATTAACAGAATTAACAAAATCCCTCACTGCCAGGAGCTCCCACGCACGGCTCCTTGAAGGAAAGGGGTTTCATTTCCACGCCAATGGGGTTTAAAGACACAAAAACCACTTTTGTTGTTGTGCAGAAGCTCTACATTTCTGACTCGAATCGTTCCCCAAACGCACAGGTATGCACTCAGACTGCTGGCAATAAAAGGCACTTTCTTTCAAAGCTCTTCAAAGGGCACAAAACCCAGGAGAAAAATCTTCCGAGACAGATAAATGCACTTGCTCATAGACTTGGACACAGGAACTCCATGTAAAAAGCTTCAGGAGACTAATAATGTGGGTGGAAAATTAAGGCACCTCATAAAAGGTTTTTAGTAACAAGGGAACAGATCGCATCAGCTAGGAAAGGTTAACGAAAGCAATTTATAGACACTAATTAGGGCCTCTCTTTAAAGTGCCTTTGCAATGACAAGGTTGGTTTTATTCCAAAAAGGTGGAAAGAAGCTGCCTGGGGAGGGCTGTGCTTCTCACACACAGGGCTTGTCACCCTCAGTATTACTGAGCACTGAGGAGATTTAAGGGTCATTATGAAGGGAAACGTGGGGGATGTGCCTGCACAAATAAGCTGTGCAATACTTATACCCTCCCAGGGAAAATCTTCTCAATGAGAGGAAAGCCAACCTCAGCCTGCCCTGCACAGCTCCAAAGTGCCAAGTGGTGGGGTGAGGGAGGACCCAGCAAACCACAAACTGCAAATGGAAACCACTGTGCTGGACGCCAGGACCAACACTGAGCTTTCATTCCTCTTCTGGGACATCAACCATGAGCATCTGCAGGATTAAATTCCTCCAGAAGCACTGTTTGACATAACTCTGTGCCCTGACTGAGTTCTGCTTGCAGGAGGTAGGAGCTGAAGGACTCTGATGCTGGCAGAGCTGTGCCCATGGGGACAAGGGCCCATGTTGATGGCGGCAGGAGAAACCAGGGCACTTTCAGCACTGCAGGAAGGTGAGGCTGTCCTTTAGGTGCTTTATTTCTCAGCTGGTTCCCTGAAAGGAGCACAGCCTGCCCTCAGCTAGGGCAAACCTTCCAGTCTGTACCTCTGGGGTAGAAGCCCCCCCCGCATACGGGCTGAGTGCGGAAAAGCACTTCCAGGCAGCAAATGCCACACAGTCTCCTAGGTGGCCTCTGGAAGCTCCATCTTCCATTTACAGATCACCAGCCCCTCTCCTGCTCCCCAGGACCACTCCTGCAGCAGCTCAGTGATGCAGAAAGCCTGACACGACAGCCTGGCAGCAGCCACCAGCCACCCTGGGACCAGCCTCCATCCGTCACCATGCAGACTTCAGAAGCCCTTGCGATTTCTTGGCAATTAGAGTGGCTTGCAAAGCTTTACTGCATTATAAAGCATTTCTCCTTCCTAACTATTATAACAGAAGCTAAGCACAACACTGCTGCAACACAGCTAGCCTGTGGTCCTTCCCCCTAGGCTAGCTTTGCCCGTCCCCATCCATCTCATATCCCACATCAGACACAACTGACAGATCCTTCTGGATCTCCCAGTGACCCCTCACCCATCCAACCCATCTACGTCATCATCCTGCAGACAGATCGGGTTGTGCCTCGGGCTGGGCTTCAGTGTACTGTCATTTAGAATGGCTACAGAGCGTGATGCTCCTCCAGAGAATGGTCTTCCTGGCTCCTATGTGAGGGAGCATGGAATGGGTCCAGAGATCCCCATTCTCCCCTCAAAGCTGTCCGTAGGTCCTTCAGCTTCAAGCCAAAGGCCCCAGCTGAGGCAGGTAGCAGCCCAGGCCTGGTTCTGTCAACAGATCCCAGTGAGTTGTTCACAGCAGCTTGTTTGCTAAACCAGGGACTTTCTGACAGATCTGTAGCAGAAGATGCTCACAGCTCCTGCCTACGTTCCTTGTCAGTGTCACCTCCTTTAGCCCTATTTCACCACCCTGCTGTTCCAGAATGGGAAGCACGATGGATTGATCCTTATCCAAACAGAGCAGAGATGAGGTAGATGACTGCAGGCACACGGGAACCCACTGCAATGCCCGCTATAGGGTTCCCCGAACCTGCAGGGCTCCATCTCCAGGTGGCTCCGTCTCCAAGAACTGCCCCACACAGTCATGCTGTATCCCACAGTCGACATAACCAGGGACTCGGGGCTATTCCAAAGGGCAAGGTTGGGTTTTCCCTTCACAGTCACCACCCCACAGAGCTCAGTCCTCCTCCAGCAGGAGGCCATGTCACAGCACAGCGTGCCTTCCTGAGAGAACCCTAACTGGCTCTTCAGCTCCGCTAATCACAGATTCGTTGCACGGTGCCCATGTCACCCGCTTTTCCACCTCTGGAGTGAGAAAAGTTAGAAAGTTATAAATAGAGAGAGCATATTAATAAAGGATGGAAATTGCACACCTGCTCAGAGGTAGCTCAAGAGATGACGAGTGCTAACGGCACCCCCAGCTCTAAACTTCCCTCACATGAGCTTCTCCGCTTTTTAAATCATTTATATTTCTCCTCCCCCTCCTCTTCCCACATGGAAACAAAAGATGATTCATATGCTGAAATCATCCCCAGGGACCTCCAGAAGGCCAGGAATTCACTCACTTGGCCTCCAGCATTCAGTAAGGAAATATTCCCAGTTTGACATCTAGGTTTGCTGCCATCCCCTCCTTCCCTTTATACTGGTGCCGCAGCAGAGGGACAGAACGTGCCCGCAGGCTATTTGTAGTTTAATAAACTAGAGGCATCTGAGAAATCCAGCTGGGCAGGGGAATCACCCATGGTTATGGCCTACAGCCACCACCTGGGCCTGCTGAGGGAATGGCCCTCCGTTTCCAAGCAGTATTGGGGTATAAGGGCAAGTGGTGGTGCGTGAAAGGCCATCTCAGAAACAGGGACATAACTCTGGGGAGACTCCTTACAAGCCCAGGTTCTTGCTTTCCCCCCATATACACTGCTTCTTGCAGAAGATGTCATAATCCAGAGCCACATTCACTAGCAGAGATACAACACAACTGGGTAGGTTCCCAAGGCATCATCCTCTGTCTCTGCAATACTACTGGATCTGGAGGATCACACTGATTTCACCTCTTGGCAGATCACCAATCCCAAAGACTGCTCCAGGACTTCCCTGAGAAATATTTTTACCCCTCTGTGGAGCTTTTGCCCTCAGTTCCCAGTAGGGTTAAGCCCACTATTTTGACGTGGACTTTACGACACACGGTACACAGTGACTTGGTTGTTAGGAAACCAGGCAAGGACAGTGCTAATACCTGAGATACAGAGGAAGAAGTAAGGCAGACAGATCTCTCTCTTAAAGGTATCTTTACCAATAGCAAAGCAGGTGGTTGGCCACTGTGTGTAATCAGTGACTCAAGCTCTCCTCCCAGGGAAGATTCCTTGTTAAAATAGTTACTGCCTTGGAAGTATTTTGGAAGTTGGAATTAAAGTTCTCTGTATTTCATTTATTAAAATCACAGGAGAATTGCAGCGGCCATTGTAGGAACAAAGACCCAATTCTCTCATTTGGGAGAGTAAGAGGCCTCTTTTGCTGTCCCTCCAAGCCCAGCAGCAGCGCTGGTGGCATCAGCAGAGCTCAGCTCAGCTGCCCCGCTTCCAAACAACTGCCAGAGCCCTAGTCTCCCAGAGATCACAGGTTTTCCCCCATGCACTGCTGAGGCTAATTGGGATTGGCTTTTAGGCATCTTTTTCTTCCCTTCGTTTTAAACAAAAGCAAAACAGAAATGGTGCCATTAAACCAATTCCTGAAAAATTTGGAACTTTCTCTTCCATGGGAAGCGTGAAGCAAAGAAATGATTTTCATTATGTTAAATAGGGAAAAAAAAAAAATCTATACACCCATGTAGCTCTCAATCAATCCCCCAAGCAGGGAAGCTGAAAAGATTTACACTGACATGTAAATCCTTGTGGCAGACTTCTGAAAAGCCTCTAAAATAGACACATCCAGAAGGCAAAGAAGCGTTTCTCACCTTCTGTAAAAGGAAAGTGTGAAAAGGAAAGAGATGAAAGCTGCCTTCCTTTTCCCAGATCTCGGTCATAATCCTGCCCCATCCTGTCACTTTGCACCCACTCCTGGTGTCATTCTAGGTAATGCTGGTGTCTCACATTGCTTTGAATGCCCCAACCCATAGCTATGCCAGAGATAGCAACACTCTAGAGACCAACACCATGCCAAGGGCAGTCCATGGATGTCAACACAGATTCACATTGAGGAGCTACAGGGACATCACAGGTAGCCAAACAGATGAACTGCCAGATGTTAGCTCCCTACCTTCCTCCAAGTCATTCCTCAGAGAAGCCTCCAGCAGAGCAACACTGGCTTCGAAAGACACTTTCTTCCGATTAACAGCATTTCTCTTCTTTTCATGCTTCCGCTTCTTGTGCTGCATCTCCTTCTCGTACTGTGCCCATTTTTTCAGCTGCTGAGCCCTCCGCTTCTGGGCCGCCCGCAGCCTCTCCAGCGTGGGCACCTTGTCCAGCAGCTGCAGCTCTGTCAGGAGGTCCACGTGGGCATCCATCGCTTCTGCTGGGAAAGAGGGGCCAGAGGACGTCCCAGCTGGAAACAGTGTCCTACCACAGGTCCTCAGGATCGTGGCTGCCTGGTGCTATACCAGCATCCTGGGGCCAAGCTGGGAAGGGCCCATCGCAGTCTGATGAGAAGTTGGTGGAAGCCTGAAATGAGAGGTAAGTATGAGGGATCAACTCTCTCTGCCCCACGCAGACAAATGATTAAGATCAGCCCACTGGAAAACTCAACAGGCAACACCTACCATCTCAAAAGAAGGTTCATTTAATTGCATTTTCATCACTTGATTCTTCTCACTGGCCTTTGTGATTCCACCTCTCACCCACTTCAAATACCCCAGCAAAATCCTCTTGACTAAGTAGTGGTTCTAACATACAGTACATTCACGACTGAAGTTCAAGGTAGCCCTCCTTTATGAAGAAAACAAAGCTTAAGTGAACTAACAAGAAGTTCTTCCGTAGTGTTTCACAGACATCATTCCCTAGACAATGCTGGAGAGACACATCCCCAGGCAGATTTCCATCTGCCACAAGCACAGCTTGTACCTCATTGGCCCCTTCTTACTCCAGTCTTAGCCAAGGGTGGACAGACAGGATGTGGCTCCTAGGAAGGTATTACCTACACTTTAACCACCTCAGCTGCTTGAAAACCTGGGGTTTTGTGTTCATTTTTTCCCCAGACATTTTCTCCACGACACTGTAGCCCATTCTAGTTCTGCTGTACAGCCTCCATGCTCATAGCAATGGGCACAGTTATATTCAACCACAACACCAGAGATCACTGAGCAGCAGCACCCACACCCAGCGAGCTGGGAGGCCCACAGGCAGCCACCATCATCTGCTGCACAGCAGAAGGTAGCACACCCCAGATTTATGGGTCAGTCCAGCAGGGAAAGATGCACAAGAAATAAAGTCAGTACCACAAGTGAACTGAACAAGTCCACTCCAAACAGACCCACTGAACGTGTACCACACCAAATCGAAGCAAGCTACAAATAACCACATACAATATGAGAGCTCCGAGGAGCTGCTGGGAGATGTCCAAACCACGCAGTACATCCACTGCACCCCAGTGAATTGCACAAGGTAGAGGCATACAGTCCTTTCAAATATTGCCACAGACTTTCCACCGGGGTCTGACCTCACCTATAAATACCTCGGCTCTGACAGCGAGCCATGCCACTTCCTCCAGGAGATAATTGGTTTGAAAACTGAAAACAAACTCAGCCAGAGCACACAGGCAGGTCGCTTCATCCAGCAAAGGGCCAACAGAAGGCCAAGGGCAGCTTGTAGTCCCCACAAACCTTAATTTGATGGTTTTGGAATAGACCTGAACTGAAATAAAACTGTTTACGTCCCATGAGAACTCAAGATTACAAAACTAAATTAATAATAATAGTAGTAATAATAACGTTTCAGTTCCGTGCAGGTACAAACCCAAAGCCTTGCAAAGTTTTTCACAAGAGAGATCCCACTAAGCAATCAAGGACTTGCCCACGATGCCCTCCAGCAGCAGCTCCACAGAGTGGCCATCAATGCAGCCCTTTTCCCAAAACCCCTTTATTTGGAGGCCAGCACCCTTCCCAAGCACAGCATTTTGCTGGGAAGCTCTTCCCACCTCCCATGAACCCGGCTCTGGCCCACGTGGGCGTTCCTGCAGGTATCTTTTCTGGCGATCTCCACTGCAGTAACACGGGCTGCAGATCTGAAGCCCGCTGACAATACCTCGAGTGGCAGAGATAAGGGCAGGAAATGCCTCTCAGCGTAGCGCATCGGCGCTCCCACCCAGCGCCTTTCCCAGCCTGCTTCCACCATTGTTTGCTGAAAGATGAATAAATACACCCCAAGAGACACCTGAAGTCAAAATGATGGCCTAATTCTGTAGGTTTTTGGAAGCATGTAAACTATGCCTGTGTTTCTCTGACTACCTAAGAAAAGTTGGAAGCTTTCCTCGTGGACCGAAGTTGAGAGGTGCAGTGGGACACCAAGTCACAAGGCAAGGAGCAGCGTGCCTTGCTCTGCTTACCCACCTTTCGGCCTTCCTGCTTTCACAACGGCAAAAACAGGGCGAGATGAGTTGCCCAGAGAGGAGAATAAAGAAAATGGCAAAAGGGGGATGAACACCAGGAGGCATCTGCTGCTCCCATCAAGGCCACTTCAGCACCAAGAACCAGCTGGTCCTCCAACCACCCAGCCAACCTCTAAAGGAGCAGAGAGGTTCCCAGGTTGGGATACACAGCTTGGCTCCCAGACTTTGGCACAGGGCATCAAGCATCCTCCACAGAAAGAATCATAAAATCCTTAGAGTTGGATGGAATTTTAAAGCTCATTTGGTCCAGCTCCCCTGCAATGAGCAGGGACACCCGCAGCTAGAAAGGCTGCTCAGAGCCTGGTCCATCCTGGTCTTGGGTGTCTCCAGGGATGGGGTATCCATCACCTGCTGGGCAACCTGTGCCAGTGCCTCACCACCTTCACCTAGAAGACATTTTCCTTATATCCAACCCAAGTCTCCCCTCTTTAAATCTGAAAGATCCCCAAAAGCCTCACAAACACCTCAGCGCCATCACTGGTTTCCCTTGCTGTGTCAAAAAAAATGGTATGCTGACATCTCATCACACATGCAGGACAGTCTAATTACAGCAAAGTTACAGGCCCAAGCATTTGTTTACCTGCAAAGCAACACAGAAGTTGGCTGTGTGGGTGGCTGTGGTTTTTGAGGCAGCACATTTTGGTTTCTGTTTTATTTAAAGAAAAGGGGAAAAAAAAGAAAGAAAAAAAAAAGACAGCATTTTGTTGCATGCTGTTTCCATGAGCTCAGCAGCTCGGAGCCGAGCGCTTCCTGTGAGATGTGGAGCATCAAGGGTGGCCGTGCCAGGAGCAGGGTGAGAGACACACCATTATACTGCAGCCACAGGAAGGACCTGCTCCAGCAGGGTCAGAAAGTGGTGCCTGCAATGGCATGCAAACATAGGCAAACACAACCTATACAAAAAAATGTTCGTGCTTCCTGTACAGTGAGGCTCACTTGCATACAAGATGCATCTCACTAAGTGCAGGAGGACTATTTTAGGCATTGGTCTCACTTGCACTACAAAAGACACTGATTCTCCTTTGAAGAGAGCTTGTAAGGAGGAAGGGGACTGGTGTTTTACATGGACAGACTGTGAAAGGACAAGGGGAATGGCATTAAACCATAAGTGGGGAGATCTAGGTTAGACGTTTGGAAGAAATTCTTCACTCAGAGGGTGGTGAGGCCTCAGCACTGCTGCCCAGAGCTGTGGGTGCCCCATCCCTAGAGGTGCCCGAGGCCATGGCTGGGCCCTGAACAGCCTGGGGGGGCAAACCAGCAACCGCAGGGAGCGGGACTGGATGATTTAAGGTCCCTTCTAGCCCAACCATTCTATGATTCTATCACTCTGATTTCAGCTGCCAACCCCGTGCACTGCACCCTCAACTTGCCTTCACCTCCTGTATGCAAACATTTTCCCACATCAGATACAGTGGCTGCTGTTTACACCCTGGAGAGAGATAAACAGAACACACTCATTCTGCTGTTCCAGGGCTGCCCCCCACTCTGTCCTACCAAGCATCCAATGTGCAGACATGTGGCTGCAGCACTGCTGAGGATGAGGCTGGGTCCATGAAAGCAGTCAGTCACCAGCAGTGGGGCAAGGCAGAGCTAAGACCTGCAAATCCCCTGCCACATCTCCTCAAGGAGCTGCTTAAAGCACAGCATGACACTAGCAGAGTGCACACGCTTGCAAGAGCCCTTCATGTAAGTGTCATCAAGTGACTTAATTTTTATTCCACTCTATTTTTATTTTTTTTTAAGAAAAAGATAAATATAAACACACAAACTCTGGCAGAACAAACTGGGCACAAGGCAGTAGTTTGACAGCCAAAGAATTCCTTTAAGTTAAGCACCTTTCACACAAAGGCAAAATGTACAAGAGCAGCCTCTGCTGACGTGGAAATGATCGTTCTTATTCACTGGACTATTTGAGGGAAGACACCTGCAGGACTGGGCACAGGACTGGATGAAACATCTGCATTCACAGCATAAAGACAAGTCAGAGGCGTGAAAAGCGACAGAAATAGCACTCTCCTCCCCACCTCAAGTTAATCTTCTCTCAGCTGGAGTTGGAAACCAAGCACGAAAGCCTATAGCATGGACCTGAGCACATAAGCAGCCTGCAGCACAGGCAGCTGCCCAATTATTTACTTTGAGTGCATCATCTCCTGCAAGGAACAGAATTACCCCTTCACCTTCCCAACAGGGCTTAGGCTCAGCCATGCTGTTATAGCAACCAGCCCATCGTAACCTCCAGCATCCAGCAATGAGCACCAGAGAAGAACCCACAGGCTCCTTTTTCCATGCATCACCCCCAGCACTGTCCCTGCTCATCAATACGAGGTGTGTTCTGCATCACAGCTTAGGTGAGGTTGTCCACACGAGCTGGAGAAAACAGAGCTGTCCTTCATCACTTGCAAACAGCATGCAGAGACAACCAGAGAGATGCCAGAAAGCCACCAAGAGCGCAGGGTGATGGACTGAAAGACCAAGGATCAAAAGTGTTTGATGTTTTTTTTTTAAATAAGCATAGATACATCAAGACAAGAGGGGCTCGTTAGGATGACCAGAGTCCAGAACTGAGGGTTTCTTGCTTTATTAGAGCACTGCATGTCTCACCACCCATGCTTTGGGCAAATGGTTCATCAGAGCATCGCCGATAAGGATACCGTGCCAAGAAATACTGCCCAAACCACTGCAATCTCACACACCTGTAGCAGGGAACTCAGCTGCTGGGTTTGCCCAATGACAGAGGACAGACAACCTGACATCAGAGGCCAGGCACTGGACTGGGAGTTCAAATCACCCACAGCTGGGACAGAGATGCAAGGCACCCCCAAGGAATCCCGGCCCCAAATGCTTGCTTCCCCCCTGCAATGCCACAAGAAAGTCATACTTCCTACAAACCACAGGGGAGAAGGATGCCAGAAAGCCCGCGGTGAAAGGCTGCAATGCAGCTTCCCAGCCTCACAAGGGTTTGCTATTTGCAACTCAAGTGTGCAACTCTCCGATATCACACCTCGCCACGCAGGCTGCACCTCACCCTGCCTGGATCTCCACGCAGTGACTCAGGTGGAAAGGCAGTGGCAGAGAAGTTTTGGATGCCGCATCCCTGGAGGTGCTCAAGGCCAGGCAGACCAGGGCTTTGATCAACTCAATCTGGTTATGGCTTCTGATAGCTAGTTCTCCTCACAGGCACCAGGCAGCTCCCCCCGCACCCTGCTGCGAGCCCCACAGCACCTGCAGGGTAACCACACAGAGCACTGAGAAATGTGAAAATCGCTGCTACATGACTTCATTTCACTGCTATCTCACAAGCAAACTGCTCCCTTCCTCACTCAGCATCTACAGCGTTTTAAGCAGCGCACATCTAGCGTGAGCAAACGAAAGGACAATCAAAGCAGTGAGAAATGCTGTTTGAAAAACATGAAAAGATTTCAGCCAAGAGCCCTCAGGGGACACAGCTCCTCCAGGCTGCTCCAAAGGCCCAGTGAGGAAGAGAGGGAACACGTCCTCTGGGCGAGGGATCTGATCAGAAACTGGGAGTTTCAGGAGAGATCCTTGGCTTTCCCACAGGTTCCTTGTATGCAAAGCGAGTAATTTAATCTGTGCCCCAATTACCTTCTTGAAGCTCAGATACTATTCTACCTGTTTGCAACAAAGGAAGTTTCACTGCTGCTCGATGCAGAGGTGAATTTGGCAGTGGAGGTGAATCAATGTAAGCTATAATTCCTCGCTGAACAGGAAGCTCGAAACGTAAAACTCAATTCTTCCTTGGAGAATTAAAAATGTTTGGCTTCGGGAGCTTTATCGCTGGTTCCAGATAATCTCTCCCTCCTCAGCACGTTCCTTCCGAGCAGTGGGAATGCAATATGAGTAAGGAGGAAAAGAGAGAAACAGCAAGTCCAAAGATCTCCTTTGGAGCAGATGCTGGTAACAGAAAGATGTAAGCACCTCACTCTCTTCTCCTCCCAACTGTTCCACCCTTAATAATGCTGGCGCTTGGTTGAGGAAAGTCCCCTCAATATCTTCACCATGTAATTCACGTAATTCCTGTGAGCACCCAACCCAGCATAATATGCATTCTTTTTTCCCAGCAGTATTTCAACGTGGGCTTATTTTCTGTGCTTCCTTCAGAAAGGCCCTCTGTGCCAAGCAGCCCTCCCGTGCCCGAGGCTGCATGGGGACACGCTGCTCCTCAGCAGCAAGCGAAACAAGCCGGCCCCAGTCCTCAGATGTACACGTGGTGGCCACTGAGCTCCTATAGGAAGCTTCTACCTGTGGTCCACGCACTGCTCCCAAGGCTGCAGCTGGAGCAGCCCCCGCTGGCCCTGCAGTATGAAACCCCAGTTGTGCCTTTTGCTCTCAGGTCACTCTGGGCTCCGGCCACCAGCTTGGAGCAGGGACAGGGACACGTCAACCAGCTGGAACATGAAAAACTGAGCCAGGAGTTGGAAACCAGCTCAAATGAGAACTAAGTCCAAGGGCTCGGTTTAAAAGCACACACTGAACAAGCCTTGTGTAATAGAGAAAACTGTTCAATAGCCTGCAAATCCTCAGGGACCACGCACTAATTGCATCGATTTGTCTTCTCCGATTAGGGCTGCGTGCTTCGAGCCACGAGCAAAGCCCCTCTGCCTGCAGCCAAGCCAGGGCAGCACATCACAGCTCCAGAGGACACCATGCTCAGAGACAGCGAAATTGTATTCCTTCAGGAATTCATTACACACACCGCTCCCCTTTGCTCTCCCAAAGAAGAGTATCTGCTAACAAAATTTATCTCCAGCATCAGAGGAGCAGCGGGATCCCTGCCCCCAGGCAGAGAAAAGAAGATCAGAGCAGGACTTGTGTGTGCAAACACAAACCCAATCCCAGCTGCCCTCGCACGAGGCAGACCCAGCCCTGAGCCAGGCAGCTGGCAGGGAAGGAAAAGCAGGCAGCAGCGCTGATTGCGTGGAACAAAAATTAATTGGGGGCATAAGTCTCCCATTCGGCTCTCCATTTATTTTTCCACTGCTCGTGATATGCGTGCGGGTTGCAACGTGGGGAGCAGCCCGGCCCATCTGTGGCAGTGGTATCACCGCCTCCCATTTGTTTTCCAGGGAAAGCTTCCGCTTCGTACCAGCCCTGCAACTGGAGGATGCACGCAGACCTGCGCATCCAGATCCCCCTTGCTGACATCACACGCTACAAACTTGGATTATTTCGAGCCTGAAAGCAGCAAGTGCCCACAAATCAGGCTTCAGAGTAAGATGTGGATTAAAAAAAGAAATAAGGCTAATTTCCATCAGGACCTCAAAAGCAGCACTGCAGAAGCCCACACCCTTCCTGTAAGATACGGAGTGCTGTTTGCCTGCATGCTGCACTTTTTGACCAAAGTCCTTTTATTGTTTAAAGCCACTTGCACACATTTTGGCACATGGAAAAAAAAAAGGAAAAAAAAAAAGGCAGAGGGAACTGCCCTTCTGGGGCAAAGCACCGGGTCAGATAAGGGAATGGATTTTCCATTTGCAGCTCCTCTCTGCCCTCAGCCACACAGCCCTGGGAGCCTTCGGAAAGAGGCAAGTGCTCTCCGCACATCAGCATCCCCAGCTGCAGGATGGATGGCACCTCGTGCACAGGCAATGACAGCAGCACACCATGGGAACAAAGCAGTGCTGGGGTGAGGCAGTGCTTCCAGCTGCTCTGTGATTGGCATGGATGGGAGCTGAAGGTGCCTGTTACAAACCTGCCAGGAGGACTATTGATTCTGTGGGAGACGTAGGAGAAGATGCTCTTCCCCACAATCTGATTCATTCCTTTTAAATAGCAGTAGCATTTCATTATTGTTAACCAAATGCCTCCATCTCTAATGCTGACTGACATTACTGAGCTCATCTATAACCGTTCCAATGACCCTCAAGAGATCTTAACCACACAACACAGAGGAGCCCATACATCTCCTGTTTGTTGGGATGGAGGGGGGGGGGGGTGCCTACCCACCTGGAGCCTGCAGGTTCTGCCAGGAAAAAGATTTGGGGAAAAACAATGTATTCACACTACAGTGCACAAAATGTTGTTCCATACAGCTCGTGCATCTGAGTTGGTGGCCTGCGGCACTGCCCTTATGCCCTAGTGAACTCCACCACGACCTGTTTGTTCCATTACTAAGCCACGTGCCCACTGCTCCTCCATGCCAAAAATTTCAGGCCCTTGTCCACCTCTACAACCCAACACCCACGGCACAGTCAGGCTTCACTGCAGTAATGTACAGCAGCTATAGCTATCAGCCCATGCACAACAACGGCAGTGAGGATCGGTACCAGCTGATACTGCCACCACTGGGCAGCCGTCCTCTTGAAGCCCATGGCAGTATTTCAGTGCATCTTTCAGAAAGCTGCCCCATGACTCTTCCAGTGGACGAGGGCTCCTTGGCATGCAGACCAGCATCAGCCCTGCACGAGAAGCAGGATGCTGCTGGCCTCGGCCAAGGGAAAGCATCTCCACCAACAGCCCCACCACTGCCTCCCACCTCGGCTCAGGCCCAGCTCGTTTTGTCTCATCTCAGATGCAAACCAACAGATTTAAACAACACACAGCCTTCTGCAGCGCCAGCATCACCAGTCTTCAATCACACACCCGCCTTGCTTGCGAGGCAGATTTTATGTTTCTAAAGTACCTTATTTTTAGGCACAGTTATCAACCCGTACGTCACCATACATGCCCTACTTTTCATGTTTTCTGCATCTACTCATAGCCACAGTCAGAGATGGCACATTGGCTTGACCTGTTGCACTGACAGTACGGTTGTTCTTACACAGAGTTTGATCAAATGTTTATCATTTATTACTCTGCAAACATGACTTGGGATACTTTTGATACACTGAGTTGACTGCCATCACTGTACCAGAACTGCCTCATCCTCAATGGTGCTGCTGTTACTTTGCTTCTGCCCCTTCTGTAGCTACAAATATTAGGGCTCCCTGCACATGGGTCCCTCTCCTCATCCATCCATGAGCACAAGCCTCAATCATAGAATATTCCAAGTTGGAAGGGACCCAGAAGGATCATCGAGTCCAACTGCTGGCTCCACAGAGGACCGTCCAAAACCTCAGACTACACGTCTAAGAGTGTTGTCCAGATGTTTCCTGAACTCCAGCAAGCTCAGTGCCATAACTGTGTTCCTGGAGAGTCTTCTCACATGCTCAATGCATGCCTATGCCCTTCTGTGCAAACAGACTTCGTAAGGGAAGAAAGACTTCCCCAAAATATTGAGATGGAAGGCCCAGACTTCTGCTGGGAAGAACTGCTGCTCAAGGGACATTTTCTGCAGTTTCCCAGACACCCACCCTGCCATTTCATCCCTACCTCAGCTGAATGCTCTGCTCTGTGAAGCTGTTTTACTTGGATGGCAGAAAAATCCATCTTCCAATAGGGAAAGTCAAATTCAGGCACAGGACCGTTCTAAAGACTGCAGTCTGATCCTGCAGATGATGGAGATGGTCCTTCTGTATCCCACAGGCATCTACAGCACAGCTCCCACCAGCAGTCTCAGTGAATTAAAAAAGTCAACAAGCAAAGCCCATGGGGTACAAAGCCCCTCTTATTTCCATGTACCAGAAGAACATTTGCTCAAGACCTCAGTAACAAAAAGCCAAGCCCTATGCAAATCTCAGCTTAGTACTAGATAGAGAAAGCGATGGTGGCTTCTCAGGCAGTATGGGGCACACATCGTCTTCGTGCTTCTCCTCTGACAGCTGTTTGACCTCTGAACTACTCAGCCAGGAGGTAGGCACAGTTCACACCTGTGTGATGCTGCCAGCACCCCCTATTGCTATGTGGAACTGCTGCAAAGCAATGCCTCATCCTTGGGATTTCCCCATACAGACCAAGAGGTGCCATCACTACACCACAGTGTCACACATGCCATCTCAGCAACAAAGGGAAGGCAGCTAGCATGGATGAGCAGAGCTGTGCGCTTCCAGCCTCCCCTCCTGGCTGATGTCTCTCTTCCCTTCAGAAAGGGTGGACTTTCCAGCTCAAGGGCAAAGTGCTGTGATGCAGGACACTGAGCAGCCCCTCACCTGCAGCACAGCGCTAAGAACTAACGAGCAAACTCCCAAGGGAGATCTCTTGGCAACACAGGGTGAGAGAAAAGGAGGGGAAAATTGCTGCCAGCTTGTTTGTGTGCACTTAGGGTGGCATTTCCAACCCTATAATTGTTGCATAATGAATTTAGCAATGGAGTTCAAGAGCTATGATTCATCCAGGCCAAAAAAACATGAGTCAGCCCCCAAAGAATCATGAGATGTTAAAATTATATACATTTAGCTTGAGCTTGACAAATCCCAAGGAGCAGCGCAACAGCAGAGCTTCTCAGCGCAATTCAAAACACCATGCAAAGATCCCCACTCCTCCCAGCCAACACGAGCTGAGCACAGCGAGCAGGTCTGGCATTGCTAATTATTTACACCCAGCCCCAGCGTGCAGCTCAGGTTATCGGCTGGATACGGGCACCTGGTGCCGCGTGAGCTGCGCTGCACAGAGGGAGCGCAGATCTCTGCAGGGGGCAGCAAGAAAGAGGGCAGATTTATTAGGGAAAAGGATGCCTATGTTAGAGAGCAAGCAGCCTGGAGGCAATGAAGGGAACACCTCAAGAACAATAAGATATTTTCCACTGGTCGCTTAAAGCATGCCCTCTATCGTGTGCTTACAAAGCTTTCACGTACATGGAAAGAAAAGTCTTTCTGAAATGAGATAGGGTGCAAAGTCAAAGCAGAACAACTATTCTGGGTTACCTCCCCAGGTAACTCCTTACTGTAGAGTGACACTGCCTTTTTCTAGTTTAATTCACTTTAAAAATAGATTAGGCCAATGGTTCCGATCTGCAAGGCCATGGTAGCCAGCCCACCGCTTTTAGAGCATCCTTAATTAGAGCCTGGATTTGGGGACATGCGGGGCTCCGGGATGCAGATCTGATGACCCAAATTTGGGAATGTTAACCTAGAGCAGAAGAGAAAGCAGGAGGGTCTGCCCAGAGACAGGAGCTGCTGTACAACGGTGGCCCCTACAGGGGCCATACGGCCATCCTTCAGCTTCTCCTCCCGCTGTACAACAGAACAGCCCATGCTACATGCTGCCAGCTCCAAGCCAAACAGCGCTGTAAGAAACCCACAATCTGTGCTTTGCATAGAAGCAAAGCCACCTTATAAAGCCATTTCTGTTTCGGGTTCATTGGAGTTTACCACTTATCAAAGTTCTGTTTAGCCTCATTAATCACAGCCTATCAAGCTCTTTCAAATGCAAACAGAAAAGAGTACCCAACAAGCACACTTCGTGTTTCAGCCCTCTTCCACTGAATTACAGAAAGGCATGGAGCTGGAATGCCCACCCGCCTGCCTCCTGCTTTGCAACCCCTTCCCATGAGATTCCATCAGCTGACTACTCTGGAAAAAAAAACACATTATCTCTTCCTCTCCAGCTAGCAGTATTCTAAGGCAGCACCAGCATGCTGTGTGGGAGGGAGGGCAAGGAAAGGCAGGGGCACCACTCCTGGCTGCAGGATTCAGGGCAGTCCCTGTGAGCAGGGGAGGCCACGGAACCTTTGTCAAAGGCCGTGAACTTGTTATCCAGGCTTCTAGAGCAAGCAACCCTGCAGCTCCCCTAATCACATCAACTGATATACGTGTTTGCTTTGTATGGGTATCGAGGCTCAGCGTTCCTGGAGCTATTCGTTCTTCTAGGCGTCTACGTGGCTCTGCTAGCCACTGTATTTACACACTGCTGTGAGATTTGCAAGAAGGTCCAGCAGGAAGAAATGCATCACCCCAAGAAGCAGGACGTGCCCCAGCAAGGAGGGCTGCCAAGGGCTCTCGCTGAGCTCAGGCTGGCACTTTGCCTGACACTGAGCAGCCAAGCAAGACCCAACACAGGAGCAGACATCAGGCCGCTCACCTTCACCCCAGACATAAAAGCACCAGCATCATCTTAAAAATAATACAAAATTATACCTACAATTATTTGTATGTATTTATTATCAGGCTTTATTTATATTTATTTTTACATTTGCTATACTAGTTATATGTCTGCACAGATACATGGATATCTAACTCTATAGCTATCTGTGGAGATATAACCCAAGTAGACACAGATCTCCCTCTCTATACACACACACACGTATACATGCACACAGTATATACATACATAAAGCAAACACTACACTGGAGTGCAAGCAGCAGCAGCGTGCAAAGCAGCAAACCCCAAGCAGCAGCAGGGCAGTGAACCAGCATGGATGTGCAACAGCCGGCAGAAGGGCGCTGTCGAGATGAATGAGATAGGAGCACGTGGAGAGGAGATGAGGAGACTATAGATTAACAGAAGAAGACAGATTTCTAGTAAGATTGTGATAAGCCTCTTTAAACATCCCTGAAGGAAGAGCCAGCTGGCAGGGCTGCCCACAGAGGTGCTGTAACTCAAGCAGCAGCGCACAGCGAGCGGCTGACCTGACATCCCTGCTCTTGGGGCAGTGCAGTGCTCCTGAACCCTGCCATGCTCAGCACAGGGTCACATCCTCCCACTGCACAACATCACCTGGAGGAGGAGGAGAGGCAGAGGAAGGCTCTGGGATTGCAGCACTTCCAGCTCATACCCTCAGCTACAGCTCACCAAAAGTGTTGATGGCGCTCCATTTTCAGTGCCACAACCAAAATCAGAGGAATTGAAAGCAGCGAGAGCAGCTGGGGCAGGAGAAGGTTTCTACGTGAAGAACACAGGGAACTGGTTTGATAGCAGGCAAGATCTGCTCCTTAGGGCAATGAGCCGGGATATGACTGCCCACTGCATCACCTCTAAGCGGTTCCAAAGGAGCCAACCTTCCCCTCCTGCAACGGGCCACCCCAAGCACAGCACTGACAGCACAGGATCTGCCATGTGGGAGAGGGCAATTCACTGCCCACAGAAAGGCTGATCTCTCCCTAGCCAAGGAAACAAACCCTGTGCAGATGTAGGCCCTCCATCTCCTATCATCATTTATAACCACTGAACACATGACAGCTTCCAAACTTGAGCCACACGCAGATAAAAGCAAAGGAGACTCACACCCAGGATCAGGTAAAGGAAGGTCACAGCTAAAATCCCCTTCGCCTCAAGAGGAAAGGAGACGTTTTTAAAGGTGAGGATAAGAAGGGAAGGACATCTCAGAGACCCTTCAGACAAATTCTGCTCTTTCACTCATTTACATAAGATAAAAACGTGACATCCCTCCATCCACAAAGGCTCCATTATTTGTCAGCCTCAGACTCTGCAGCCAGTATTCCAGTAAACACTGGTCGATGTTTTTCTTCTTACTGGATGAAATGTGCCTGGAGGCAACAGGCATTTATAAATTATTAAACCCAGGGAAAACGAGGTCCCAACAAAGTAGCTGCAGAAGCGATGCGGGGGCACAGGGAGCCCGGTACCATTGGTACCAGCACACTCACACAGGGCTGCTTTCCAGCTCCGAGGACCCAACAAGACGACATTGTCAGCAGTGGGCAGGCCGGGCACGCGCCCCTGATGTCAAAGCAGCAGCAGTATCTCAGGGTTTCATCGCATCCAGCACAGATCTCTAAAGTTCAACACTTCAAACCTCGGTTCGGTTATGAAATAACGATACGCGTCTTCCAGGCAGAAGGAATGTAGGCTTTTCAACCCCACCAGAGATCTCAGAACACAAAGCAAAACCCATAAAAATAACCGAGGAAAAGGATTTACGGCATCACACACAGTTTTGGTTCCAACTCTTAGCACAGGGATTAAGCAAGGGCAGCACAAATGCTAAGAGGCTCTTCGCACTCAGGTTCAGCACAATGAACGTGGCATCAGCCCCTCCACACAGTTTGAAGTGAGGGCCTCATCCTGCCCTGCCTGCAAGGAGCAGCGGGGCAACGCAGGTCAAGGTGAGCACGAGGGCAGCCCACCGAGCTGCTGCTCACTGTGCTGCTGCTCAGGGTGCTTCTCAGGGAGCACAGGAGGGCCCCAACGCAGACTGCTGCTTCCCAGCTTTGTGCTCCCCTCAGCAACGCTGTACCTACAAACATCTTTGTCCTCAAGCAGAACCGCCCTGGTGCAAAAGAGATCTTTCCACAACCGTTAAGCAGAGAGCCGAGCGAGAACTCGTTCTCTTGTCACAGTCACCCCAAGCACATCACAGCCGGTGTGGGGGGCCGATGCTCACGGCTGCCGGAGCCCCGCAGGACTCACACCGCCAGCCTCAGCCACAGCCAGCGCCCCGGTGCCGTTCCAGCAATTACGGCTGTTTATATTTACAACGCCTCAAGAACATTGCATCCACACCTGAATTGTGCCAAAGGGGAGAGAATTCCCAAAGCAACGAGCAAAACCCAACAGCAAAGCAAAGCAAGGCGTACCTCCTCGGCCCCTCGGGTTCTGCACGACGACCCCCGCTACGAAGGCACGCTAAACAGCGAAGCAGGTCCCCCTTGGGAGCAAACCGCCTCGGAGAGGGAATCACGCCTTCATCGGCAGCCGCGTCCGAGATAAGGTCGGGCAAATTCACGGAGGAATTACCCGGAGCCCCGGGGCGGGCAGCACCGCGCCGCTCCAGCGCCCGCTCGGCCAGCCGACTTCCCCCAACTCCGCGCCGTGATTGCGGCCACCGCTCGCGGATCCCGGAGCCGCCGGGACCCCTCGGCCCGGCCCCGCCCGCACCGCCCCGAACGCGCTCCGCAGAGGCGGCCCCTCTCCGGGCGGGGGTCCGAGGGACACCCGGCGCAGAGCCCTGCCCCGCACTCCTCCTCCTCCTCCCCCAGCCCCGCTCCGCTCCGCGCTCACCCGCGGCGGCTCCCGAGGCCCAGCGCCGCGCTCCGAGCTCTCCGCCGCTCCGCCGCTCCGGCTCCGCCCCGAGGTGGGGCCGCGCCGCGGGGGCGGGGATGGGGGGAGCCGGGGGGAGCGGGGCGAGCGGCGCTGCCCGCCCCTGGGCCGGACCTTGCCGGCAGGTGCGGGGCTGCCCCGCTCCGCCCCGCGGCGTTCCGGGGAGATGCGGTGCGTGGGGCCGGTGGGTGACACATTGTAGTTGCCCGGGGGGGTTTTAAGGGTCTTCGGGTTTTGTTAGGAGAACGCGGCCGTCCCTCCGTCTTCCTGAGGCTGCCGAAAGCGGCTGGAGATAAAGGGAAAGCCCGGCTGCTGAAGTTTGAAGGGCCGCGGAGGGTATCCGGGTTAGCGGCCGCTTCGCCCCTGCTGACCAAATCAGCAGAAGCAGCCGAGCGTGGCAGCGGTTCCTGTTTGTCACAGCGATGCGGGAGACAGCGGTATCTTTAAGGAGAAACTCCAGTGCAGCGTTCACACCGAGCACTGAAACTGACTGATGCTGAGCACAAACACTGCTCCTTTCCCAGACAAAGTGAGACTGGTCAGAGCCTTTGCTGGTGCCCCGGGAGCACAGCCAGCAAGCACCGTGCTGCCCAATTCACCCTGCAGGGCTGATGCTTCATGCTTCTGTCAGATCCGGCCCCGGTGCCTTCTGCAGGGCAAAATGGGTTTCGGTAGGCTTGGAGGATTAATCACCATCGGCCCCATTTCCTCCTGGTAAGCGGCCTCTGCGCGGCTGCAGGTGGCAGAGAGGCAGGAGAGGCTCTGGTCAGCGAGCTGTGGGGGTGTTACAGGGCCTGGTGCAACAAACAGCCTCGGACTGGGACGTGGATCACTCCTTTGAACTGGACGACGAGGGCTGAGTGCTTACAGGTAATGAATTGGTGTCTGCAGCTGTAGCGGATGTGGAGGAGCATCCATAGCATGGAAGTGCTTTAAGGTGGGATCCCATCTGATGGCACCTCACAACTCCTGTACTGCAGCCCAGCAGAGCTGCATTTCAACAATCACGGAATCATTAGGGCTGGAAAGATCCTATGATCCCCAAATCCAATCCCAACCACCCCTCCATGCCCACTGCCCACGCCCCTCAGTGCCACATCTCCATGTTCTTGGACACCTCCAGGGGTGGTGACTCTCCCACCCCCCTGAGCAGCTGTGCCACTGCATCACTGCTCTTTGGGTGCATACATATTTCCTAATATCCGACCTGAACTTCCCCTGGTGCAACTTAAAGCCATCACCTTTTGTATGAGTCATCAGTGACACATGGAGAAGTGCCTTAATCATACAAACTCATCTGATGGATGCATTTTTAAATGCAAACATCTGGAAAACAAAGCTAACGAGAAGGAATTACAACTATGTCCTCCTCCTAAGTGCATCCACAGTGGTGCTGCAATGCTCAGGCAGGGTGAAGGTGAGCAGTGGCTCTGGGAGCACCCTGAGATCCCCACCTGCCCTAAGGTTCAGGACTGTGGGATGCTCCAATGCCAGCAGCTGAGCCTCGGGCTGCAGGGGAGCTAGGAGGCTCAGGATTGCACTCTGAAGCCCATAATTCAGTTTGTTTATTGAAAATGTGTTGTAAGCACAGCTGCTTTCTGAGGCACGTATGGTAATGATGGGAGAGTCATATAAATAAACTGGCTCCGGGCCAGCGCGGTGAGTCAGTGCGGAGAGATGAAACACATCTGAACAGTTGACAGGACTGAAAACACAAAGATTCATTTTCTGTTCTGCAGTGGGGTCTGAGCATTGCTATTGGGAACAGAAGGGCAGCACTGTGTCTGCAGGCCCTCTCAGTGCCCGGAGCTGAGAAGGTGGAGCAGCTGCAGGGCTGAGGGGAGGATGCTGCGCTGCCCCTACTGCTCGCTGCAGATCAAAGCTCTCCGCTCAGTTGCCAACACGAAGATTTGGAGATAGAATAGAAATGCAGCTCTTTGTTTTCTAATGCCATCCAAACTCCCTGGGTCGTGTAATCTAATGTTTGCAACCAAACAAACAAAAAAAGAAAATTGCAAAGATTTTGGTTCTGCTTGAGCCCTTGAGTTTCTTTGCTTGGGTAAGTTCATTCTTTGCTGGAAGGGTATGAGAAGAGGGTTTTCCTCTCATGCTTTTATGACGTGCAGGCTGCTCAGGGAGCAGACCAGGCGCCAGCATCCAACTGAGTCTTTGGGAGACAAAAAGCTCGGCAGAAAGCTGCAGCGCTGCGGCAGCAGTGGAGGGCAGCGAGCAGAGCCTGCAGCACACACAGGAGGAGCTGCCAGCCCTGTGCTGAGGTCAGAAGTGAAGAAGTGAGGGCATGGTAAAATCCAGCCCGAGCTCCATGTGCATGCAGAGCTGACGTGTTTATTGTCACTGCGTTGCTGTACACTCGCACAGGAACAGCTCATCACAGCAGGGAGCAGCCCCACACCCTGGAACCCACAGTGCACCATCTAAAGGCATTGCCCTGCATTCCCTCTCCCCTTTATTTTATGTTTCCACAACTACAGGTTTAATTTCCTAGCTGTTTTCTTTTCAGGACCTTCCAAGGTCCCTTGATGTGTTATTCCAGGTTGTGGTCGCTGTCACCGCAACGTGAGGCTGATGGTGAGAGATCCTGAAAAGGCCTCCAGAAGCTCCACACGGTTGCTGTCTGTGCTGAAACCTTCCCCAGCTGAGCACAAACCTCTGCAATGCTATGGGAAGGCTCTTGGTGTCTTAGAAAGAGAGTCTGGAACAGCCAGGGTTTGACTGCAAAAGGAGAATTGGAGGAAGGAAATTAGTAGGAGAGAGGAGGCAGGAGGGCACTGAGGGAAACCTGAAAGTGACAGCAGAAATACAGACTAAGGCAGGGACAGAGAGACAGGTTGTCTGCCTGCATCCATCTCTCCTTGTTTCTGTGGGCACAAAGATCAGCTCGCTGTAAGTAAAACACTTTGCACCAGCCCAAGGCAACACTCCTAACATCCAGCATTTCCCCAGAGGAAGGGCTACTGCAGGCACAAAAGCCAGGAAAGGGCCAACAGTAAACTTCTCCAAAGCAGAGAGCCAGGGCCAGGCTGACCCGTGTGTGTGCTGGAAGACTCCACAGCCTGGCAGGAATGAAATAGCAAAGACCCACAGCCTGCAGAGTCTGAGGAGCAGAGCTACGTGAGGCAAGCACTGACCTGAGCAGTTCTGGGGGAAGACCAGCTGGACAAAACCATGATGATCTCTCTGCTTCCAGCACGGTTCAAGGGCTAAAAAGCTTTTGCATTATAACAGCTTTGCATCTTGTTCCTCTCCTCCAATCCTCGGGCTGCAGTTAATGCCTATTACTTACCTTCTGCACAGCAGGGTGGGAAGATTAATTAGGAAGATTGTCTCAAGGTGCAAACTTTGCATCTGGCTGGAAATTTTGAAGGTCAGAAGGGAGCTGGTTTAACCCGGTGTCTGTGTGCCTGGGACAAAGGCTTTAAGGGCTACAACCAACTTAAAGTCAAGACAAAGGCACGGAACACTTCTGGTGCTGCACAGCCTCGTGGTGCCAACATTAGAGGCTGTTAGCAGGGAATTTGACAGCTCCAAAGTACCCTCCTGTTCCAAAGGGGCTTTGAATCAGGAGGAGCCTCTGGGCAGCCCAAGGGTCAATGTGTTTTTAGGGAAGAAAGCTCACATTAGTCAAAGCAAGGTGGTGGATTTGCTGAGGGATGGTTCAGCTTTGAGACAAAACAGTTATTTTCAGCTGTGTCCACTCCCTCCTCTCACTGAAGTAAGTCACTGTCACCAATAATGGCCTTGAATTTCTCGGGTTTTCTCCTTGAAGAAATCATTCTGCCCATAATTCTCTTTGTGGAACAGGGGTGCTCAGTATGATTTTGCCCATAGCTCTGCTTTGACTCTTTCCACCCAACTGTCACGTACTGACCTCACTAAGAGCCCTCCCTTCTCCTGCCAGACATCTATTGATCAGCAATTTATTAAACTATCTCTGTGTGCGGCACTTGGACCTCATAATTGTTCTCATCCGCGAGCCTTCTCCCCAGTATAAGTAAATACTGTCTGATAAGCTGTGTACACAGAGTGCACGGTGTTCAGCCATAAAATCCCCAGTGGCACTCAGATATTTGACAAGGCTGGATGTTTAAGGGCGTGCTCAGCATTTGTTTAATATACAATAGTTTAATGAATGCCATCTGAACTTGGCCTCAGAACCTCAGGGAAGAGGAAGAAAAAAAAAAAGCAAGCAGGTTTCCTGAAGCATAACCTAAACACGGGCTTTTGGCAGACACGTGCTGCAGACCCTCCGGTGGGGCTGCACAGGGTCCCATCCCTCTGGAGCAGCAGAGCAAGGGGAGCAGCCAGGGCTGGAGCCAGGCAGCACACGTGGCTGTCAGGAAACGGAGATCCCGGCGGGCCATGAAACTTTAATGCTTGCTGCTCAGCAGAGCGCACATTTGATAGCCGAAGGCATAAAAGCCTCCCCAGGAGCAGGCGTGTCACAAGTCTTTGTCTGTCTTTTAGGGCCAGATCTGGTTTCTGCAGTTAATGAAAATCGCCCTATTTGTTCTAGCAGGATTTGAATCAGGGCCCGAGCATGGGAAGCTACAGCTGGGACAAAACAGGGATCGCATCTTTGGGGCTTGAATGCACGTTCCATGTTCAGGAGTTCCTTCTCCCTAAGAATGGTGGCCCAGCTGCTCAGGTGCTCAGGCACAGCAGGGGCAGCAGGAAGCCTGCACGTGGATGGCTGCTGGAACACACACCTCGCTCCTGCCACCAGCTCAGCGTTTGTTCTGCACCATCTCAGACTTCTTGTGCTTCCACTGAGCTTTTAGCAATAGCAGAAAAGCAGGAAGTTGCCTCCTTTCCCACTGCAGTCAGCCTGGACATGGCTCCAGTACTGCAGGCTGAGTTACAGTACCTCTGTTTCCATACCCTCATTAACTGTGTTTGTTAATGTTACGGAAGCAAGGAAAGACCATCTTTCAATCAGATCCTAATGAGTAAGCAAAACCCCAAAACAGCTGTAACAAGAAGTGCTAATGACAACATACACCGTGCTGTAGTAGTTGCAATGAGAAAAAAATTGTTTCTAATCAATATTAATGGGAAGTTTCCTGCTCTGAGAGCTTGAGTGCCTGTTAAGCATCTGTCTCCAGCTGTACCAGCAAGGTGATAGCAGACACAGCTCTCCTGCAGAGCGCCTTTCTGATACATTCAGGCAGAAGGATGGATTTCACAAGGAGGAGAAATACCAGGAGGAAAGGAACAAAGAGCAAGTTTGTGGCTCTGTCACAGGTGGGTTTTGCTCACACACACCTCATTTTGGCAATACAAACCTATTACTCTAGCCCTCCTTAGAAGAACTGCTGTATGATCTGGAAGGGCTTCATTCCAAGCGCTCACTGACACACAGTGCATCCCCTCTTCCCTGCAGGGAGCGGCTCTGCTGGCAGCAGTGGGCTTTCATCGTGCAGTTACCCAGCTGCCACAGAGGTGACTGCACAGATGAGAATTCACACCGCCAAGGATGAATTTATCCAAGCAGACCCTTTTCCACCCATTTTATGTGAGCACCTGCAACACCTTTAATGCCACCAACAGGCAAAGGAATAAAAGCCCCACTTGGAGAGCCACATCACCCCCCGAGCTGCCAGTGCAGGATCCCAGCTGCGTTACTGCTGCAGGCTGGCAGGCCTGAACTGCAGACGTGCAGCACTGAGCACAGCCTCAAGGCAAGTGGTCAGCTGCCAGCCCCTGTGAGCCCAGCCAAACCACACCTTCCCTAAGGGCTTTTAAGAGGGATTATTCTGGAGCAGAATGAAAGAAGGGGGAATTTGCAGCACCTCACCTGAGTGTACTTAATTTCTCAAGGAGTTACAATATGTTTATACCACCACACTCAAGAGAAATCCCACTCTGCAGCTTCTCTACCTTGAGAGAGCTCAGAAAGGTTTGGGTGCTTCTGCCTCTCCCACCAGCCTGCACAATGATCCCCCCTGTCTGACCAGACACTGCCATCACTGTTGCACTACTCTCCAGAGGTTCTTGCAAGGCTTGGAGCAGATGTTGGTCTCCTCGTGCTGAGGGACCCCCACATGCAGCCTTGTCATCTTGGACGGATGCTTTCAAAACCTTCCAAAATATGCAGATTGGGCGACCCAGCTCCCCTGCAGAAGCCTTTGCTTAGCATTTCAGGATTCTCACAGATAATAGAATATAGTGCAGCTAAGCTTCTTTGGTGAGCTCTTAAACTGTCCTGGTGACAGGCGCACATGGAGGGGCTGAAAGGTACCAGTGAATTCAGAAATGCAAGTTTATATTCAGTAAGCCTTAAATCATATTCCAAGAAAAAGCAGCAATACCTCGCCTACAGGAATGTGATGCTGCAACACTGGTGCCAGGGGAGGGGATTCCCAGTCCTGCAATATGGTTCTCCTTGTGAGCACCAGGACCCATGAGGTGTGCTGCTGTCACTTAGGGAGTGTAGCGAGGGGTGTGAAAACTCCTCCTGGTTCTTTTCACCAACCTGAGCAGGCAGTTCTTGGTTTTGAATGAGCTCAAATGAAGACCCTTGAGAGGCCTGCGCCCTTTGGCTCACAGCCTTTGTGTGCTCTGACCAGTTCAGCCCGATGCCACAGGAAACCTGTTTGCTCTGGATGTATAAATAACCCTGAGGACTCCTCTTCAAGGCTACAAGTGCTGGAGTACTGCACAGTAACAATAACCAAGGCTCAGCAGCATTAACCCCTCTGCAAGCCAGGCAGTGCCTCTCCACATCTTCCCTGCTGTGAGAACCTTTCGCTTTCCCTCCTTTCAAAGTCCGAGGTCTCTCTATATCACACTAAGGGCACCAAATCCGATCTGCAGTTTAAGGTGCTAACACACTCAGTGCCCTGTCACCTCCTCCTGAGGTCAGAGCAGGGCACCTCCAGCCCCAAAGCTGCAGCAGGACATGCTGCTCTCAGCATGACTGCCACCAAAAGAGCCCACAGTCAGACATGTCTGTGTAGGTCAACACGGCATACAGACCACAGCCCATCACCAGCAGAAAATAATAACTTGAATAGTTTGTTTGTTCTCTCCAGCTTCACCCTTCACGTGCATTCATGCAAGACAACAGTCCCTTGCCCTTGGCAGCATCCCCAGGACTGCAGCCGCTGCCAGGCTTGGGCTTGGCAGAACAGTGAAGGAAAGGGCTCATCTTTGGGCTGTAGCATGCCTGAGTGATCCCGCTCAGCCCCAGCTCTGCTCCTCTCCCCACAGCCCCCAGCAGGTCCCTGCCTGGCGCTCAGCCCCAGCCAAGCTACAGCAGTGCTCACTGCTGTACAGACACTGATTCCTTGCAGGCCGGGGCTGCTGAGACACTTCCCCTCACCTCCTCTCCTGGAAGGAAACACTGCCTGGGAGTCACTATTAAGTCTTTTGATAAATTCAGTTATTGGTTTACGTACACTTGCAGCTTTCTCTCCCATAGCTCTGCAGGGCAGTGGAGAGCCCAAGGACACTCATCTGGCAACCACACCTGGGCCCACCCTGCAGCCATCGGTCCCACAGCACATAACCAGTGCTCAAAATCAAACCCTAATGATGTGAAAAGCATTACTTAACATGACCCAACAGCATGCATGCCCTTTTCCCCATCCTAAAGCTCCCCTCCTCACCGCACCGCAGCCAGCAGCCCCAGGACTGTCCCCACACCACCCTCGGGGCCCCCGGAGACAGCTATGTACAGTTGGGCCCAATCTCTTTTACTCTACAAGAATCACCAGTGCCCCAATCAAGCAGGCCATCTAATTGCTGTAGTGACATTACAAAGCAAGGTGGAGGGCTGAGTGGTTCGTGCTGCCTTGCCCAGTGGTGGGTGGTTAGTGAAGTTGTTGGATGATTTTCTTCCCCCTCTCTTTTTTTCTGAGAAAATTTCAATTTGCCTTAAGGCAGCATCAGGAGCTGATAGAGACATAATCCCTCAGCAGCCCAGGCCTGACCTGCTGCAAATTTCTGCATCTGTCAGTAGTGCACAGCCACATTCCTCTCCTGAACAATACAAAAGCACAGGGATCCATTTACCTTTGAGCCCTGCTTAAACCTTGTGCTGCAAAGCTCTTTATATAATCACGAACCAAAAGTCAAATCCATGTGAACCAGCGGGTGAAAATGTATTTTACTTGTTTGGCGAGCCTTGAGGAGCATTGTTAAATATTTTCTATAGTTCTTTCTTTAAAGGCTTACAGTTTTTCCTTCTCCTCCCTTTCCCTGCTAGGTCCTTAAATCATTTTGCTCAGCAAACATTAATTTTCCTTTGTCCCAAAGTGCTAAAATTGACATCTCTGTTACTCCCACTTCCTGGTACAGCTCATTGACCACAGCTGCTAATAATGCCAGCAGAGCTGGGCGGGATGCTGGGCACTGAGGGACCAAGCGAGCTGCTGCAAGCAAACATGAGCATGTTTCTCCATTGGCCCCACACAACTGGAGCATATTCTCCTCCCTCTGTGTTTAGAAGTTTAAGCAAATAATCTGGAGGTCAAATTCTCAATCATCTTACGTCAACACCCTCTCAACGACTCCGTGCTGAGCTGTATGCTCCCAGGGGTGAGATGGCAACATGGAGCAGCCCTTCCCTGCAGGGCAGCGAGGGGCAGAAGGAGTGTGTGTGGACGGGGTGATGTAGCATCAAAACTGGGGACTGTGGCTTGGCATTGAAGCAAACCAGAGACCTCTGGGCTTGACAGCAGTGCCCAGCACTGGGGTGAAGACAGAAGCATGCTGGGGTTGCTTCAACATTTCCCTGCTGAAGTCATTAGTGTTGTTTCTTTGTGAGAAGATAAAGGCCAGGGCCTGGACAGCAGGGGATGTGCTGTACGGGAGATTAGGGGGAATATGCATGGTCTGGGACTTTTGTAGGATCACAGAATGTCCCATCAAGATCACCGAGCTCAGCCCCTGGCTACACACAGCACCAACCAGATCCTAGGGGCCCACTGCCCCCCAGGGCAGAGCCTTTCCCCGACCCCTGCCCAACCCTCTCCTAGCACAGCTCTGTGCCGTTCCCTTGGGCACTGTTGTGGTCCTCAGAGAGCAGAGCTCAGCGCTGCCCTCTGCTCCCTATGAGGAGCTGCAGCCGCCATAGGCCTCCCTCAGCCGGCTCTGGGACCAGCAAACACAGCGACCTCAGCCAGTCCTCACACAGCCCTCAAAGCATTCCCCACCTTCACAGCCTCATGTAAGAACTCACAGGAGGTATCACGGCAATGTGGCAGCTTCCCAGTGGGGCACAGAAATGTGGTGCAGTACAGGGGCTGCCATGACACACAAACGTGGATGGCTGCACGATGCTGACGTGCAGCCTGGTGTGTGGAAACACCTCCATGCACGCAGACTTCCATGTTTCACAAGCACCCTCTGAAATGTGCAGGTGCTCCAGCTGTGAGCTGTTCCCCAAACAAGCCTCCACGCTGGCTCAAGGCATAGCAGAGCATGTTGGAATTAGCAGCCAGGTGCTGCAGTCACACCAGGAAGGGCAGAAGGAACCAGCTCCAGCCATCAGGCATCATCCCCAGGGGCCAGACACAACTGCACAGAGATTCATGTTTCTGTCTACATTTTCTGCTTCCCAAAATAGCTAGTGAACATAGGTGAAAATGGGAGGAAAAAAAAATAATAAAAAAAAAGGATTTCCTGAGAGCTGTGGCAATCTAAGTCTTTTCAGTTTGGGTACACCACAGAAAGGTGCTGCGAGGAGGAGAACACAAACAGTTCTGTTACTCTATCCACAACTGGGAAAGGGGAGTACTAGGGAGCAGAGAATGGGTCATCCAGGTTCTGTTCTGTCTCTGCAGCAAAGCATTTTGCGTTTCAGGCCCTGCTTCAATCCCATCTATCAGCTTAAACTCCTTCTTCCAAAAGCTAAAATTATTACCAAAAACCTTTCAGTTTTGTCCTTTGAGGAAGTTCTCCTCACTATGGAGAGATAATTCTGTCTTTATGCTTGGTAGGGAAGGAACTTAAACACCATCATATCCATTATGGTTCTGCATTTAGTATAAAGCTATAATCAAATTACATATATGTTTTAACAGTTGTTGCAGTGGCATTAAGAAATTACGGCATTAAAGGCACGTGCTTCCATTCAAAATGCTTAAATTACACAGCTCAGAAGCTGATGCCACACTTAGAGAATTACAAGCTTTTTATTTTCAAGTAGAAACACGAATCCCAAGGGGCAGAACGCTTTAAAAGGTACACATTTTGACTTATTTGTAGGAAAGTCTTTAGGATGTCTAAGAAACAAAACTATGTTTGTTCTCAGCCTAGATTTAAGCCTTCTCTGAATAGGAAGGAAGACCCTGGTTGCTCATCCTCTGGCACAGCATGGGAAGAAAAACAGAGTGGGAGCAACCAAACTCACTGCTCTTGGCAGGACTTCACTCACTGGGATTCCACTGGCCTGACAGGGATGTCTGTGCTGGCCCCAGGCTCGAGGAGTGACTTCCTGAGCCAGAAACCTGGAGCCTTTCTGTGCACATTCCAGGAAAAGACTTCCTTCAATTCAGGAGGTGGGGCGGCTCCAACACCCTTCTGGAAAGAAGAAAAATAGAAAGCGGTTGGTGTATCTGCCGAGGGTTCTTTCAGTGCAAAACACTGAAGTCAGAGCAGTGGTATTCTGAGATCTTGTCCGTTTGTTTTGGGGGGCTGGTTGGTTTGGGTTTGCTTTTATAATATCCAGTTCTTAGAGGTTCCGAGATGTTCAGGTTGGACCCAGCTCTGCTTCCTGCACTGGCGCTGCCATGCTGGAAAGCACCTGCACAAAGCAGAGCTCAGCTTGAAGTGGGAACAACACACCAAACCCATTTCCATGAAGCCCATGGCCTAAACAAACCCCTGCCTTGAGCTCCCATCTCTGACTGTAGGGCTGCATTTGATACCTGATAAGAGCTCTTCTTCCTGACAGCTGGCTCCTGTGATTGAGTTGTCAACTGCTCATAGAAACAGCACTGGATTTGCAATTAAAAGCATCTTGAGCCTTTGTAAGGCATACAGCATAACCAGGGCTTACCCGTATTTCAGATTCCAGCACATCAGAAAAAACAGCAGAGGAGGTTGAAGGGTGACACAATATTATAAAGCGCATGTTGAGTTGTGTAAACAAGTTGAGGGTTTTACAGCTTCTGGGAATTGTCTTCTCTGATGCCTAGGGAGTCTGCTGTGCTGTGGAAAAACAAAACTCACTGGGATTTTTAAAATGTACCCCAGAGAAAAGCAATCATGAGCGTGAGCTATCCCTGACAGGTCTGCCTTGCTGTCTGCAGGCCATCGTGGATTGCATGCTGTGGGCATCTCCCACCTCCAGCAGTGACCCCAGGCCCTGAGCACAGCACAGCAGCTCTGCAGCCTCCCGACTCTCCTCTCCCAGAAAATCACACCCAGAAGCAGCAGATGCTGGGCACAAGTCAGCACCTCCGGGACAGCCCATGATGGCACATGGCTCAGCTGTCCTCCCCAGGGCACAGGGAACTCCATCCGAGCTCAGGGCACCTCCTGCCAGGCCGCAGCATGCAGTGGGCAGCCAGGCTTAGCTTTTCCTGCTCCCCCCCCCCCCCCCCCTTAAGCTGCATATCAAAGCTGCTGTGAACAATATCAGCCAGGGAGCACAAACAAAGCCAGAGGAGAGGTCACAGCCGTTCCCACAACAAGAAGTCCCAGTCACAAAGGATAAAAGCAGAGCAGGAGCCCCCGGCCCCAATTCCTTCCATCCTGAGCACGGCGGTGTCCATCGCTGGGAATCAAAGCTTTCCTCTCCCCCGTTCCTCCTGCAGCAGGACACCCGTGGCCGCCTGCCACGTGGAGCAGGATGAAAGCAGCCACTGCCCTCACACCCCGCAGGGCTCCAGAACAGAGCTGCACAGCACAGGGCTCATCACAGCAGCATCCTCACGCAGTCTGCAGCGCATTCACAGCGCCTCCATTGCAGAAGCTCATGGCACAGTGTGGTGCTGCCACTCCAACATCCACCTGCATGCAGAGCTCTGTGATTTGTATTCCTTAATTCACCCTGACACGTGGGACAGGGCAGAGCCCTGTGATGGAGCTGGATCCCATGCAGACAGCTCCGGGCACACCGCATTTCTGTGCCTCACTGCTTACCCAGCATCAGCCAGCTGTCATTATTGGCAGCCTCCTCTTCCTGTTGTACACACACCACCCTGCTCCATCCCTACAGGGATGCAAGTGCTCCAGGGCAGTCCTGAAACTGCTGTGGACAGCTGGAACCACTGTCACTGCTGGGACACTGCTGTCACTGCTATGTGTGAACAAGTGGAGCTTCCCTGCAGCACATAATGAGCATCTCCAGGTGGCTGCAGCACACCAGCCTCAGCAAGGCCACCATCAGCGAGCGCTGTGACAAACACAGTGTGCTCCTGCTGCCGTGGGACACCACTGCCCCAACACCTCCTGGGGCAGCACCAGGACCGGACTGCAGGAAACTGGTCCAACGCAGCTTCGTGATTCATAGAGTAAATTCACGGCTGAGCGTGGAACAAAACTATTTTCATTTGACAGTGAACATTTTCCACATGGACATGGCAAAATAAAACAAAATAGAGTTTAGGCAGATTGCAGCACCCAGCAGGAAGGCCAGCAGCAGGAGGTGCCCAGTGCCCTGCCTACACAAACAGATAAGAGTTCAGCCTCCACCCAGCAGCTCGCTCCATCTCAGCAATACCTGCACCACGGTGATTGAACAAGGAGCTAAAAGCTGCTTGCCACTACCAGCAAAAGCAAGGTTTGCCATGTGAGGCTATCTTCTGGAGAGATTTATATCCTAAATGGGGCTTTTCATGAGAAATCCACTTAGTATTCCTCTAAAATTCCAGGAGGGTGAAATCCCCCACTCCCTCATCTCATTAAGATGAAGGAATGCCAGGTATGTGGCAGGAATCTGGGGTGAGAGGAGGAGTGGGGTATATTTTAACCAAGCTACAGCGTGGAAAATGAAATTATAGTGATCTAAGGGTCAGGGCTGGAAATGCATTTAGCAGTGCTGAGAAACAACACCAGCCAGGAGCATCCTGCTAATGTATATGTTCAACCCAAGGGACATAAAACTGAGTTTAAAGATGACACACAAAAAAAGCAGCCCTACCACATTCAGCAATCAGAGCTGCTTTTCCTAATACTCAACAAGCTATGCAAGAAGCTTACTGACTGCTCAAAGCCAGAGCTGGCAGATGGAATCTACCTGGTAACACCCTCTGTGAACCTAAAAAGCTGTGGCGGAATCCACGTTACTCTGGATACAACCTATAAAACAGCTGGGGACATTGTAAAGGTATTTTGCCTGTGGAGTGCTGACAACAGATTATTAAGACAGAGAGCAAACAGAATTATGTCTGGAGCTGTGCAGGGAGCAGTGCGTCGCTGCCAGCCCTCAGGGCCCCCCCAGGGCTGCTCCTCACCTGACGGGTCAGGCTGCTGCTCAGGCTGCAGAACGAGTGCCAGTGAGTCAGGCTCCATTTCCTGCTTTATTACCATAAATAAAGTTCAGGTATCACATCCTCCAAGCACAAGGAGCTTCGATGCTTTCCAAAGGTCTCTTCTTTGGAATTCACTGGGTTTGAATGAAGCCAAGAGCAGCGCCCTGAGCTGCCTCCCTTGGTTTAACAGCCTGAGCAAGCACGGCTTCTGAAAACGCAGGAGTCTGGATGCCTACAAGGAGCCTCACTGACAACGTGAAAGATGTTTTCCCCACCAGCACATCACTTGTATTCATTTTACTTCCTGGCAGATAAAGATAAAACACTTTGTTCTTCACCTCACTCCTGAAATAAATTAACAGGTAAAGAAACCCTGTCCTGCACAAGATCGGGAATTCTGAGAGCATAAAAGCTTTTGAGTCAGACCATAAACCCGGTTTGTTCCACATTCTGACAGTGATCAGCAGCAATTGCTGAAGAATAAAAGAACACAAGTACAGAATGATTCCTGCACTACTGCATGCCTCGTTCAGCTTCAGGCAGCAAGTGGTTACAAGACACCCACCTGCACCTGGCCCAGCTGAGCATGAACCGACACATGGACCTACTCCCCTGGGTTTTATCTGACCTCCCTTCCTTCCCTGCAAACCCCTTTTCAGCCTTCCCACCACCCTTACTGTCTTCTGCAGCTGTCACACAGTGTGAACAGCCTCTACCAGCACGACTCCTGGGTTAATTTTGCTGTTATAGGTGCCGAGGCACAGAAGCAAGGTTAAAGCTAACAAGCACAAACTAGCTTGTCAGGAGTAAATAGAGATGAAAATGAAGGCAGGCCTCCTAGCTCTTGATCTAGTACTCTCATAACGATCTCCACTGCCTCAGGAAATGGAAAGCAAGCCCACTGCTCAAAAAAAAACAGAAGGTCCCTAAGGATGTAGAAGAAACAATGCAATTAAAAAGAAAACAAAAAAAACATAGAAACTGATGGCACTTTGATGTCTTAAGAGCCAAGGCTGGGCTCAGAAGTGGAGTAAAAGGTGTGCAGCAGCTAACCATGGGAAGCTGAGCATCTGAAAAGAGAGAGTAAAATGCAGCATAGAGAATTCTTGGCAAACTGCACCGCCAAGCCGCAGTCTGAACCACTTAAGACCAAGCAGTTTTGTTGAAGCTCATGTGCAAGGACTGGCAGTGGGAGTGAATAATGGGACTCAGAGCAGCTGCTCTGTGCCTGACACGTTGAACCAGGGTGGAAATCCCACCATCTGACTTGGGGGATAACGTTAAATCCATTACAGCAGTCTGCCTTCCTCTGCTCATCCCACACAAGCTTCACAAGTTCTGCTTTACGCCCGGCTGCTACACGATCATTGCAGGCTGTCACTGGAGGGATAATCCTAAATTTTAAGTGACAGTTCACAAGCATCTTCTCTTTCTTCTGAAATGCTGTCTTACCCAGCACATCATTAACTATTTTGGAGATTAACAATTAGAGCAAAGAGTTCTAACCTTGGTGCCCTAGTGGACATTTAGCAAAGATCGGTTTGTGTTTGAAGTCGTCGTGGCACAGGAAACATCAGAAGCCTTGAAGACCAGAAGCCCTGCACACAGCCCAAGCGGAAATCTGGGACATGGGACACGTGGCCCATGTTTAGTCTCCAGGGCTCCTTACTGACGTGGTGTTTCCACTCCGAGCAGATCTTAGGGACCCTGTGAAAGGTGGAACCCAGTTTAAGCTCTCGTTTAGATTAAATAGACCAAGCTCACCAAGCCTGAGAAATTGCAACTTGTACTTTTGTATTCTTTGACCTGAATTAGATGATAACTCAGTTGAATAATAATGTTGTGGGCTGCTCTGAACCTCAAGTACTGAGGACCAGCTACAGACCACTCAACCAACTCAGGCTGGCAACTGCACTTGTCAGCTCGCATGACATCTGTGAGGATAAACACACTGCTGACCACAAGGCTGCCTACACAGCAGCCCTACGCAGCCCACTGAGCACTTGGCAAAGGCCCTCACAGTAGCATCACCTGCTCTTTCCTGTCCACAGAGATGTATTTTTTCCCCTCCAGCAACAATTCCTCCTACACAGCCTACACAGCCAGACACCCCATCAGAAAAAGTCAGGAAGGCATCTTACTGGCCCCCTCCTCCTTTAGGTGGCATAAGCCAAAGCATAGGAGGAAGGTTCCAAGCCCCCCTCTGGGTTTGGTACACCCTCCATCAGTTATATGGGAAACTGACACCAAACTCTTCACATGGGCATGAGAAAACCTTGCCACAGAAACATCACCATGGTAGACATCCAGGTGAACTTCAATTAACACTACTGCCACACCAACACAGTTTCCTCCTACCCTCAGCACCACACACTCATTCAACCTTTGTGCCACCACCACCACTCGTGTAGCACTTCAGCAGAACAAATCAGGGAAGCAAACTTCAGCCAGTAAAATCAATCCTGTTTTCCAACATCCACCCTTTTAACATTGCTACTCCAAGCAATTAAGTGACACCAGCATATTTTGCACAGCTTGTGACTGCAATTGTATTGCCTAAGTTCATTAGATACTCCAGTTATTACAGGGATAAAGTAACAAATTAATAGCTAATATTTAGAAGATTATAAAATCGTGCTTCCTTGAAGCACTCAAAGCAGCTGACTTGGCAATTCTTTACTGCATTAGACAGCTCTACTTTCAATTAATAAGCAAAATGGTTGGAACAGTCTGGCCAAGCATTTAAAGCAGTGTTACTACTCCAGATATTCAACATCATGAGCATTCTGCCCAACATGATAGCTAGAGATGGGTCAGAAAGGGGTCAAACAACAATGGGCCACCACCCTACCCCAGCTCACTGACAGAAACGAAACCAAAAGAGGTGCTTTGGTGGGGTGTAACATTTCTGCATTTCAGCATAGCATGTTTCTCCACATTCTTTGAACACCTCAAATTGCCTTAATATTCTTGAAAAGCAGTAGGCCTGCAGGCAGCTAGGGATAGCTTCAAATCTGGATTGCTGGTCCTAGCTAGAGGCAGCAAGTTCCCTTTTCTTCCTCTTTCCCTCCAATCATTTAAGATGAGACTAAAGGGAGAAAGCAGTGCCAGGTGCCTCAGGAACTGGGCAGCAGAGCAGGTCCATACCACTTCCCCCATTACACTCTCTGAGCAATATGTGAATGCATGTAACTTCTGCACACAGCTGCAACCTCAGCGTGCAGGACCTCAGAGTTCCACACTCACCTCTTCTTAAAATCACAGGTCTGGTTAAGATTTTTGCTACCAGATACGTGTATCACATCCTATCACATCCACTTAACACTTCAGCATCAATACACATCTCACACCCTGTTTTGACTCAGCAAGATAACTTATCTCAATGCTCTGCAGCTCTCATGAGACTGACTGTAAGCCACCACCTGCTTACCCTCCTGATACCAATTATGGCTCAGATATTTTCCTCATAGTCTTACCTTTTTTTTTCCAGCCTAACAGTTCAGGGCTCTTGCTAAACTGCTGGTGTTTGCTTAGATTTCAGCCCAGCATTTAGCACTGATTATTCTTTTGGGAAAGCAACAGCAAGTTGTTCAGTGTGAGAAATGAATCTTCAGTTAAATTTCAGCTGGAATATGTTGTGCAGGACAGGGACCTGGATGAAAAACCTGTTTTTCAGCAACATACAATCACTCCAATACATGCTTATTACTGTACTCGTTAAAGAGCTCAAATCACTGAAACAAAAGGTAAATCTGACCCTCAGAGGCAGCTAACAATCCTGACTACACTCATGTTGGCACTCTTTCTAGTACTGTGAAGATCAAATTAGGTGTGGCAAGGGACTTCTGCTAGGGGATGATCTGTCCTCTTTCCCACCACTGTAATAATATGGCTGACAGTAATGGTTTCAGGAGAACATGCTACCAAGCGGCTCCTAATAGAGGAAACCAATGCATTGTGTATCATGAAATACAGCTACAGATCAGCTGCAACATGCTCTGCAATATGCAGGTGCTCCCAGCCAGCTTTCAATGAACAGAGTCACACCTGTTGAGAGCTGCCCTGCTCAGTCCCCACTCCTACAAAATCATGTACAGACTCCACAGGACTCTGCATTCCTCCTGGTCTGTGCTTTAAGGAGGGCTCTTTCTTTCCAGCTGAGCCATGCTCTGTGTGATCAGACCTCTACTTTTAACCAAGATGCCAGCAGCATCAAATTCAGAAAGTGTCCGAAATCCCACTGATGGCACAGTGGTTTACCAGAAGCATGTAGAAGGATGGACATCAATCGAGTCCAGAGGGCCTCAGGAGGAGGCCGAGCAGCCAGCTTCACAACAGCTCACTGCAACAAGCAATAGAGACACCTGCTGGACTGACTCGTGTAATACAAGCCCAGCTTCTGGACTGTGCAATGAGGGCAGTATACAACCAGTAAATTTTAATTAAAAAAATATCCACAAGCATTTTCAAATAACCCCATGTCTTATTATAGAAGTTCATAAGACAGTATTCTCCTCTGGAATGTATTTTTCCTGCGTTCCTCCTTGTTGATTCACATTCCCGTGCTATGCAGAAGCAGCACAATCCATTACAATCACTCCAGCTGATGCTCTAGAGCAGTGCATCTCTTTCAAGCAACAGAAGAGATGCTCTGCAATCTCAGAGCAGCCAACAAGGCGAGCCCAAGGCCTCTGCCCCACACACAGCTCAGGCTGCAGAGCATTAGCTTTATTCTTTGCACTGTTACCTCCATAGGAGGGACTGTGACAAAAGCTCATCACTACTACTATGCCTGCTCACAAGGATTGCCTGTACCAGCTGCCAGTGCCCTGCTGGGTGCTAAGGCCTCTGCAGTCCTTGGGGCCTGCTTCGGAAGGCGAATGGGCACATAGACATTTGAAGCACAGTGTTCCTTGAGGTATTCTCCCCCTTTTTCTTCATAGTCTTTTCTGGTAATCCAACCTTCCTCACGGGTCATGTGTTCCACTGCCCAATCCCGAGCCCCGTACCAGGCATCTAAAATGGGACTGGAAGCAAGGTGAACCTGGAAGGAAAATACGAGAACATGAAATGCAGGCCAATCCCAGCTTGTTTAAGATCTGAACACAGGAGAGAAAAGCCCTTTTTACCCCGGTTACAATGCAAATCATAACTTCCAAAGTTTGAGCTGGTAATTCAGTGCTTCTGAAAGTAGTATTAGGAAAGGATCTGAAGCATGATTTCACCTTCAGATCAATCCTCCATGAAACTGCTGAGTTTCTACAGCTTCCAGAGCACGTGCATGCATCACGTTCACAACCAACAGCACTAGCAGTTTGTGGTAATGCAAAACAACTATCAAGTGCTCCAGCAATATTTCCTACTTGCTTGAAGTAGCAAGGTGGAATACTGCAGGCTAAGAAATCACACTATGTGGGAAAAAGACTGCACATGTGCTTTCCACGTGCTCTTTTTTTCTTCTGGAGTAGATTCATGCTCCCATTTAAATTATTCTTATTACTGTAGCATAAAATGCTTCCTGCTGCAGCTATAAGCTGTCTGAACTAGGCACTCTGTAAGCACAGTAACTAATATCCATGAAATGACATTTCTGATGGTTCACATTTCTGAACCACAGCACAGAACATTTTAATGGAAAGAAGAAAACTCTTATTTTTTTTTCATAGGTTTAAGACACTCTTTTTGCTATTCCAGATAATCTTCAGATGTAAGTATACCAAGTAACTTCATTTTCAAGTGAGCACAGTTTTTCCCAGCTGTGATTTCTAACAAAGGCCGATTGTTTCAGAAAGTAACTGTCCTAATTTTCAAACATTTGGCCAAATGTGTTTTCTTATGAGTGCACAGTCCTTCAGCTGAAGAAACTTTTCCAAGGCAATTCTACTCTTCCTAATGTATTCAGAAAGACTAAGTGCATCCTTCTTCCACCCTCATTCTCTTAGGTCAAAAGCTGTCATCTGCCTTGTCCTAAAACAAGCATTCTCCATTTCCATGCTCCAAGGAGAACCACTCTGTACTTCTCCCAGCCTGAAATATTTTTTAACACAGATGAACAGGATGTTCATGAAAACATTCTATCAGTATGTGTACCTGAAAAGATGACTGGAATGGCCTCATTTCGAGGAGTTCTTTCTGGACTCTGGCCTTTAGTCCGGGGTACATCGCATTTCCACCAGTAAGAAAAACATTCTGGACAAGAAGAGCTTGTTGCTCTTTTGAATACCTATAAGGAGGAAAAAAAACACAAATTCTTTTTCAGGAACATTACTTCTCTGAACTAAAGAGCTACCAGGGAGAAACAGACAGTTTGTCTTCAAGATCCACATTTTGAGAAATTATCTCCACCTCACTGGCATGAAACCTTGTGTTCATTAGATTTCTGTAAATTCAGGGGGTGGCAGAAGAAAATCCTCAAAGAGCCTCAAAGAAAATCCTACTCTGAACTGTATCCTCATAAATCAACAGTTCAGTAGAACTGGAGTTCTTTCTTTCCAGAAAATGTAATCTCATATACTCCTAGAGTTTGATAATTTACAAACATCATTGACTTTGGCCTTACAGAGAGACTGATACCTTATGTTCTAAGGGATAGGTATTTACAAGGGTTCTTTGTCTACCTCTACAACAATTTGGATCAGTGATCTTCAAAGCAGGATGCATACAAGACAAAGTACTACTGTGTGGGAAGAAAAGTCCTTTTCACAGAATCATAAAGATCTCTTCCAAGCTCAGTGATATTATGATTATCGAGTCCAACCATCAACCTAACACTGCCAAGTCCACAACTAAACTATGTCCCTAAGCACCACATCCACACATCTCTTAAGTACCTCCAGGGATGGCAACTTCACCAGTTCACACAGTGTCCCAATGCCTAACCATCCTTCCACAAATGAATTCTTCCCAATATCTGGTCTAAGCCTCTCTGGCACAACTGCAGCTTCAGTGCTGCAGCTTCAATGCTGCAGCCTTGTTTCAAACAGTCACAGAGAGCAATCCTTGTTTTCAGACTCCTCCAGTTAAATTTTGCTACTCTTCACTGAATGCATTCCTTCAATTCAGTATCTCTGTTGTAGAGAGGGGCCCAAAACTGATTTTTGTAACACTAATAAAATATTCAATCTTTGTCTTATCCTTTTTCAATTTCTTCTTTTGTTTTACAACACATACAATGTTAGTTGAGTAGCATGTGTATCTGATTTATAAATAAATACACATATATTGACAGTTTAAACTCTACAATTTTTAATAAATACGAGTAAATGATGAAAAGAGTTTGAAAACCACTGACTCAGATGACCAGGAACTTAGATGTCATTTTCAGAACAGAAACCTTCAATGCTCAAGCCTGCTAAAAAAGTACTACTCAAACATATTTTCTCAGGGCATAGTTAAATAATAAGCACTGCAAAAGCTGGTATGCAAATAAAGGCTTGTTTGAAGAAAGTGCCCAGTATCTCCGTAAACTCACCTTTCGAGGACATACTGCATCGTTTCTGCTATACCAGTCTGGTCTTCTCCTATCAGGGAAGGCTGGAAGATGATCTCTGGAGCCCTTATTCTTTCAGTGCCAAGAAATAGTTGGTGGTATTCTGCCAGGTTGAACACGGGCTTTAAAAATAGGAGATTGAAAAGTAGAAAATTATACTAGAGAACAAAGCAAGCAAAGTTTCCAGAGAATTCTCTACTAAAAAGATCATGATATTCTGTAAGAGAAAGTACCATGCTGCAAAAGGTTCCAAAGGGATAAGGAAAACTGACCTTTTCTTTATTTGTTACCACTCCTAAAGCTAATTTGTTCTGATAGAACAAATTAAAAAAAAAAAAAAAAAGCTCAGTTTCACAAACTGAAAGTTTTGTTCACACTGGAATGTGATACAAGCAATGAGTCACACACAAAAGCTTAAGCAGGGCTGTTTCCCTAAGAACATGGCACTGCTACAACGTGCAGAGAGAGCTGACAGGACATACTCATGCTCATCAGTCATGACTGTGAGGACTCCTGTCCTGTCACAGTTCAGAGGTTTAAGAATCTCTTTTACAAACAGACAGCACTGTTTGTAATTGGAGAAACAGTCAAACAAGCAGCAGGCAGTAACCTCTGAGATAAGCTGTAGGTATTGAAGTCAAACCTGCACTGCAGCAACAGGCTTCTCAGCTTCAGGTTGTTCCTCAGCAAATAAAGGTTCAAACTCGTTGATACTTTCAACATCTTCCAGTGACTGCTCGCTGCCTAGGGGATCCAAGTCAGGGGTCTGGAAGCAGAATGTTCAGATCTGTTAGCTCAGATGTGCTAAGCACATACACAACACCAGTTCTGGTGACACATTCAGAAAATTTAACCCTGATTCCTGCACACCCGAGCTCTGTATCATGCTTGAAAACAAATATGCTGTTCTTCAGCACTGAAGACAGAAATCAGAATGATGACAACCAGAAAACACGAGTGGAAAAATACACTCAAAGAATAAAAATCAAGCACTTTTAGACTTCTTTATTATTTTATCTTGAAGCCAGCTCAAATTAAAAGCCTTAGTCAGCAGGTTGAATGCCAGGACCCTGTTAGCATAATAACACATTAAAGCTTATTAAAATAGCTTTTAAAGTTGGTTGAAACTTGGTGCTCTCCCAGCACCTCTAACTATTCTATAATTACCATTTAATTCCCTGCTTTGCTTGTGTGGGACTGGAAAACAAATATTTGCTAGCTAAAAAGCTAGCACAGTCTTTGACAGTTGCCTACTTGTAACTGCTTAGCATTTGCACATGGGATATAAAAAAACCTCCTTGCATTTTACACAGACGTGAAAGCTGCTCCCAAAGCTCCTTCCTAATGAAAAGCATCACTCCAGATTACAGGACACTGTTGTGAAGTAGGAGCAATTATTTTATTATCTCATTTACACCTTCATTATAATGAAGTAGATTTCTAATTTTGTCACTAAAGATCTGGTTTGTTACAATATTTAGCAAGCAATAGCAGGATGAGATAAAGCTAGAACATCTAAACCTTCTGAAGCATCTCATTTATCTCATTTAAAAGACAGGCAACTACTCCAAACTGAAGATGTGCTCATTGTTAACACAAACTAAAGGAAGTCACCTGACTTCACTGCCAATATTTTTGTCCTCTAAAAAACAAAACAACAAAAAACAATAACAGAGAAAAGCCGAATAGAGCAGAAGAGCTGACACAGACCCCAAGACAACACGATTAGCTTTTAGCTCCTGCGCACAGCCACAGAGATGGTTTATCTTCACAAATGGATTCACTGCTAACTGTAAGCTTTCTCACAAAGCCCAGACCAAACAAAAAGCTTGCCAATTCATTCCAACGTTTGAGACTACACCTTGTAAACAAGAGGAGTGTGTGATCCAAAGCAGACATGTTGGAACTTAGGCACAGCCACCTGGCAGAACTACAAGGAGCCCATATGCATTCACCTCTCTCTCCCTAAAATGTTGGTAAAATCCACAATGTAACCCCATTTTGCTCAGCATGCATTCAATCTGATTCTTACACAAACTTTCCTGATAAGGATAGAACCCAGAAGAACCATCTCACTGGCTAGTGTTGGCTATGTCCCAGGTTCTATAATAAGACATGGGAATTGCTATTTCTGGCATCACTCTCCCCTGTGCTTCATTCTTCTGTTTTCTTCTCTACCTTTTCCTGAGCACAGACAGATAAAACTAAAAGTGATCTTCTATGACTTGCAAGGCAATTAAAAGCAAGTGTTGGAATAGATTTGGACCACCTCTGAGAAGCAAACTGGTGTGTGCTGGGCCTGTGTTAGTTGGCAAAGCAGAAAAGTAACTTTCTCTTCTCGAGACAAGACCCCAACAACCAAGCCTAGCACTCTATCTTTTATATCTGAGTAAAAAGAATAAAGCATGCTGCTTGACTGCACCAGAACCATACCCGAAACAAACCACAGGGTTGGCTGTTTAACAAAGTTCTCTGCATCTGAAAGCAAAGAACAGAAAGGCAGGCAAATATTTTTAAAAGCTTAACAGTTCCATACCTTTAATGCTAGGTTACAAATATTTAAGTATAGTTGTCTGACCTACTACTGTAACAACTTGAGTTTTAAGTACTTACAGTCCAATGTCATCAATTCTCTTAAAAAAGAGAAAATGGAGCCTGACGCATTATAGTTCATTTCATCAAAAGTAATGCAAAAGTAAAGACAGGAGTGAGTCTGCAGTACAAACAAGATCAGTATGTTACCTGCTGCATTTACAACCCTATAAGCAAGCCATCCTTCAGCAAGGATGCTGGCTTGTATATGCTGCCAGGAATAAGTACAAATGGAAGCAGCTGTAACTTCAGATCTTATCTTTTAGGGCTGTTTCCTTTTTTCCCCAGTTGAAATCTTTGAGGAAGCTTACTGACTTTATATAACTGTGCACTTTAACCAGTGTCAGCAAGCCTAGAAACTATGCTTAGAATTGTTAGAAATCAAACTGTAAGATATATTCCAGAACACAGTGCAAGGAGGGTTACTGATCTCAGGCATACTCAGTAAAAAAAAGCCCTAAATGGGAGGAGCAGCTGCCAAATCAGCAAGAAGCATGTTCAATGGAAACTTTAACCCATCAATAATACAGATATTTACAGACAGATAACATTTTAAGACAGAAACTTAACTCTCACAGAGATTAGAATCAGATTAACTTGGAGAAAACGTACCTCTGGTTTGCTGTCCACAACATCCACTTCAATATTGACTTCTGCCTGCAGGATTTTTTGTTTTGTTTGTTCAATGGCCAGGCTCAACTTGTTGATGTAAGACTGAAGTTCTTCTGCAGAGTCCATGTTCAGCTCCACTAAAGCTTTGTGGAATTGATCCATTTGACCATCTTCCAGAAGTTCCTACAGACAGACCAGGTTGTGATGGATGATACACGGTAATCAAACATGCACTAGCTACATATGTATATTTCACCATTGTTATGGGAAACTCTAGACGTGCAGGCTCTGCAACATCCAAAATACCTCATTAAAAAAAAAAAAGGTACTATTCAGAACTTGCAGGTATCTTCTGCATCAATTAATTATTTTTTATTCTGCGAGATCGCACAGCAGAAAGGCAGAGGATGGTTATAGCTTCTTTACAGTGATGCAGGACTTCTTAGAAAAGCTGTGAGGGCAGCCTGCACATCTGCCGGAAGACTTGAGAAAAAACTGCCATGATTACCTGTACATAGAGCAGCCTGTCCAGCCTCTCCTGGTCAAGCTGCAGCTTCTCTTCTCTACGACGTGCGTTCAGTTCTTGAAGTCTACGTAACTGCTGCTGCCGCCTCTCCTGCTTTTCTTCTGATGTCAGAGTGCTCCCCAGGAGTTTGTTAGAGAAGGGCAGCTGCATCTTGTGCACGTTGTTCTCATAGTACTCTGGTGACCGCCACTTCTGTAGTTCTGAATATTTGAGTAGTAAAAGAACCATTTTGTCAGGTTGAACAGGATGATTCACACACTGTACATGCTCCAAGCCACGTTCAGACTTAAGAGAAAGCAGGCAACAATCCAGCCCAGGATTCTGCCTACTTCTTGGCAGTCACTCCAAGAATCATTTAGCTGCCTCCTCAGAGAACTGCCTTCAAGTCACACTCAGCACAAACGGTTCTTAGCACTCTCTTCTTCAGAAGGCAGCAAAAAAAGCACTTAGAGGTGGGAAGCATGCAGCCTATTCTCTCTTCCCAATTTAAGAGAGAGCTCTCATATGTTTAAAACCACTGCAGGCTCTTTCGCATGTGATAAATTGAAGAAAACACTACCCTGTGGCCACTACTTGACAATTATCATGGAGATTTTAGAACTTCGTTAATTCACAAAGAAGTCATGAGAACTCTCCTCAGCACTTTTGGAAACCTTAAAACAGATACACAAAAACACCCACAGAGGAGAAACGTGGTCAGAAACAATCCTAACCAGCTGAGCTTTCCGTTGGAAGTACAGAGTAAAACTACTAATCAAATCAATTCATTCTGACATATCTTCATCTGCAGAAATCTAACACTCACAAATCTGAACTAACAAGGAAAAGATTTCTGAAATTCAATCTTGCTTCACGAACTCCTGTAGAACTCAAACTGCTAATCAGCTTTTCACATGTAATGGATTACAGAACCCTCATAAGAAAAATAAAACAGCAGTGGAGTGTTTGTACCTGCACCCAGGTATACCCAGAACAAGGGATACAGGGCACAGGACTAAGTTTCAGTGAGCACTATTGATCAATACAAAAAATTACAGCTGGTTCTACCTTCTGTATAGTCCTCTGCAATGTAGCTGTGCTCATGAAGTATTTCCTCCATGCGGCTGAGAGTGATGGCAGCAAAGTGCCCGGGGTACTTCAGCTGGAGGAGGCGCTGCAGGTACACAGCTGCCTGACAGCCTCCAAGATTGATACGTTTGCAATTCTTAGCATCCAACCTGAAAGTCCAAGAGAAACAACTGAAAGTGAAGAGAACTTCACTGTAAGAGACCTCCTGTTCTATTCAGCATCATCATTTTAACATGGTCAAGTGGGGAGATATAAATTTATAAGTAAATATTTTAAGAACCTGAAAGTCTTAACACATCTGGTTGCTTTTTTCAAGCAGCAACCCTAAGCACTGCGTTACTGCTTGCAGATGCATTCTGAAAGGCTGTTTTAGGAAGCAAACAAGTTAACAAACAAGAAAGCAAATAATTTTAGTTATGGCAACAAAAAGATATTGTTCTACTTTAAGAAGGGAAGCTATGATTCTGGACAGCTAAAAGTAACCCCTCTGGCTTAGGTATGATTCCCAGTTGGCTAGGTCTGAGCCTTACAATTGAAAGCCTTTGCCAGATGTCACAAAGCTTCTTCCTGCAGTAACAATTACAAAAAACAAAGCAAAACTGAACAGAACCTGAGCAATGGGGCCAAATAATCAGAATGATGAAAGTCTTGAGAACTGTGAAAATCTCACAGAGTGTTTTTTTTGTTATGTTTTTTTTTGTTGTTGTTTTTTGTTTTTTTGGTCTCGAAACAACTTTAAAAACCTAATACACTTTTTTCTGTTGTTGCAAGGTCGTACTTAGGACAGATGTCCTCATCTACTTTTTAAGTACGAAACTAAAAATAAAATATACACCAGGACAGCATTGCTTCTTCAATTCAAAATTCAAATAAATTTCACTTAACTGGAGTAGTATTTCCTCTTCAGTATAAATTAGGAGCAAGTAAGGATTTGTATTGCAGGAATTGTCAGACTGAATGCCAGAGCAACAGGTATTTTTACCACTGACAAAAAGAACCTACGAGGTACTTGGGACATTAAGGACTCACCTCCCTTCTAGGACTGGCAAAATATGTGTACACTGATAGCCTGAAGAGATCACCAACCCACTGCAAGGCCAGTTCTGCCTCCTGTTGTGGTAAAAGCTGTACAAGCTATCCACGCCATAGGACACTTTAGGAACTTGATAGCATTCAAAGAGGAGCTCTGACATCATTTGCCTTGAGTACAAAGGATTGCACACTGCTTCCGTCAAAACTATTGGATGATCAACACAGCCCTGTAAGAGACAAGAGAAAAGGGGGAAAAACAAGATGAGATGAACAGAAAAATCCAGAGATACCTTTCCTCCTTTTAAAGATCAGCTTCAAACAGCAGTGAGCACACATTATGTGCAGGCTACTGAACACTGACGTTACACCCAGCGCTCAGGGGGGCAGCGCTCGCCTATTGGGGGTTTCCATATTAATTCAACCCAGGAATAAACTCTGAAATGTGGAGAAGAATGGATTTTAAAGTCCATAAGTGGCAGATGGGGAGCTCCATGCAAACACAGGAAAGGACTTCACCGTGCAGGCAGCGGGGCCATGGGACAGAGCCTGCTTTCCAGGCAGGTTGGGCTGCAGGGGTCCCTTCCACCCCCCACAATTAAAGACCTAATTCACCAAAATAAACCAAAACCGCGGAATTAGTCCAGCCCTCGGTTAAGCTTTGGCATTACGTGGCTACAGCAAGGCACCGAAGCACACAAGACGCTCGTCGAGGGGAAACGATGGCATTTCTAGTCGAGGAAACCGCATGAAGTCATCAACGTTTAACCTCTGCCTCGGGAGGCGACCCGGATGGCCGGCAGGCCGGTACCTGCGAGGAGACGCCGAGGCGCTGGAAGATGTGGTCGAAGAGCAGCTCCTGCAGCTCCAGCTGCACGGGCACGTTGCGGTCGAAGGGCGATCGGAGCAGCCAGCGCAGCGGCTCGGGGCTGCCCAGGTCGTTGCCCACCTGCGTCTCGGCGCCGGCCGCCCCGCGCGCCCCGCGGCTGCGCGCCGCCAGCGAGCGGAACCGCAGCAGGGGCCGGGCGGGGACCGAGGGCTCGGCGGCGGCCCAGCCCGCCCGCGTCTGGAACGAGCCGTTATCGATCACCAGCGGCGCCGGCTGAGGGCTGCGCACCGCCGCGCTCGGCGCCAGCACCGGGTCCGGGACCCAGCGCGCGTCGCGGAAGGCGAACACCCGGCCCGCCGCCATCTTGCGCGGCGCTCCGCCTCCGGCCGGTTGCGGCGCTCGGCTCCCTTCCGGCACGGCGCTCGGCTGCCCGCGGGCGGGGCGCTGCGCTGCGGGGTCTCGCGTCGGTCACGGGCGGCGGCAGCGCCGCTGCCGAGGCTCCAAAGCGGCAGCGGGGCGACGCTGATTGCTGCTTGTCCGCCCTCACCCGGAGCTTTGGGGGCGCTCGGGCTCGGCTTGTGCTGAACGCTTCTTACTAAGGAATTTGAGCGCCTTCCATCACCTGCGGTCGCTCGGTTCGAGCCGCAACCCCCCCGCTGCCGCACGGCACTTAGCGGCAGCGCGGCTCGGCGCGGAGTGATGAGCACCAGGTTACCAAAGCCACCCACCCGCTCCCGGCTCAGCTCCTGCCGGGCTCCTCTGCCAGGCAATGTGTGGAGAGATGCATGGCCCGGCTTGCCTTGCTTGGCGTGAAGGGAAATAGGAAGGCAGTTGATATTAAAGTGTATTTTCCCCATGGATCCACTAATAGATTGAAATATAGAGGTTAAATAACACGGGAGGTATATGTGCTCTGTGCCAAACAACAGCACCTGGGATAAGCATTTTTTAACTGGCTAGTAGTTCTAAATCTCTGCAAGCCCGATTCTGCGTTACTGACTTCTCAGAAGTTACCCCCACTACCAGTTCCAAAGAGCAACTGAAGTGCTTGGTTACACCCCCGAATCAGAAGATACAAGAATCCCTTTAACTGCCATTCTAACATCAGCCTTGAAGGCTTTCTAATTTATTCTTATCCTGCGATCACCAGCTGAAGCGGTGACAATCAAATCAGATGTTTTCTCAGGTCTCTTTATCCCACGCTTAATCCGTTTTACCACCTCCCTGCCCTTGCAGGGCTGCTCCTCTTGCTATCTGTGCTAGGATACCAGTGGTCCTCTTGTGATTAACAGTGATGCAATCAGAGTTATAAAAAGGTAGTTAGTAGAGAACAGGCAAGCTGCTCTAAACTTAGATTAACCTGAAGCTAGCAATGAAGTATCCTCCAGTTCCTTTGGTGACGGAGCTGACTTTGCCAATTTTCTTTTGCCTTTCTTTGCCATATGTGCTAACACTGATCATAGTGGTGATCTGGCTACGGCTCTTGCTTAATGAAGGTAAGTTCTGCAGCTGATCGGATGCGTGCATCTGTGGAAAGGCTTTGTCTATTAACTTCATCTGTAGGACATTCTGTGTGCTGCCCTTAGCCTAATGCCTCTCATCACAGAGGGAAAATAAAAGTGTGGGTTTTGTTTGTTGGTTTTATACTTTTGGTGGCATACAGAAAATCAAATGATCGCACTTTTCTGTTAAAATGCTCATAAGAAGGCAACACCTGCTAGCTGCTATTTTTCTTTTTTTTCCCAAAATTAATTCAATTTAAGAAAGATAAAAGTCAAATAACTTTCGTAGATTTCTATTTAAAAGAAATGCTTCCTAATAATTCCACGTGGTTTCAAACACCAGCATTATTGTTAATCTTCTTTGTCTATTTTGGGGAGGGAGTAGATTTTATCATGGGAGCTGTTAAGGGATTCTCTTATTAATGCTGAGTCTGATAAAAACAGTTTCTTAAAGGAGCAGGACGTGCATTTTCATTTATTTACTTTGCATCTCTTTCTGCTCTGCCACTGTTCTTAATTCTAACATGTCAGTAAGCTAATAAGAAGCTTTGGTTTAGGCTAATAATAGGCTTGCTGATGTGCTCCTGGGCACAAAGCTTGGCTGGTTTTGCTAATCCTGGAAAATAAGCAATTGCAGCCGAGGAATCAATCATAAATTGATTGATTCCAATCAGAAACAGTAATTCTGCCTTTGAGGGACGACTGTAGGAAGGAAAATAAGAATAAAAGCTGACTTTGACAAGTCAGGTTCTTACTTAAGGTTGTGGTCATCAGTTCTATAACAGATCCTACAGGAGACAACCAAATGATTCCTTTGGACCCACAGGCGGCAGTGGAGCAGAAAGTATCCACCACAGCTGAGGCTTATATTCTGATCACCTTTCCTATGTGTACTCATGCATTTTTTGACTCAGCTCCTATTTTTCAGTTTTAATGTACAGGTGATGCTCTCTGCTTGTTGCTACCTGTTTCTCTGTACATCTCAGTGCACTCTTGTGGATAACCAATGACAGTGACAAAGGAGTGTAGGCTCTGTGGAGCTATGGTGTACTCTGTGGTACAAACTGCCCTGAGTAGTATAGGCACAGCTTACTTCTTAAAAAAAAAAAGCAGAATAATATTGAATAATACTGTCTGAAAAGCAGAATAAAATGACCATTAGTAGGCAAAGGGTAGCTGTGCCTTGTTCTAACATTGAGTTTGGGTGTCATTTTTTTCCTGCACAGAGTAACTCTGAAATATTTTGATGCCTCTATTGATGTAAATTTTTTTTCAGGTTACATGCACTGCATTTACCTTTATAATACCAGGCCCTAGGATGACTGTGATTTGCATCAGGCTTCCATGATCTAAATTCCCTTTCAATCAGTAAGACTACATATATCACTAAACTTTGATGTACTCTATCACTCTTAAGAAACCAAATAGAGCAATGCTCTTTTTAATGTCTTCTTGACTAATTAAGTTATATCCACTTATTTTATGCCACTTTACACTAGGAACAAGTGGGGAATAAAACAAGTGCATAACTCAGCTTCACCTTTAATGTAGTTGCTGATTAAAAACTAATTGGTTAAAATCAAACACTTGTACAGGCCTCTTGCTGCCTTGCTGGGATTGAAAATCCTTAATTCCAGGTGAAAGGGATTCAGAAGAATTTTATCAAGCTTTTAGATAGAACTACTAACTGTAATGTAACAGATTTCAAAATCTATTTCTAGAAGAGATGCCTCCTGCAGAAGAAACTAAGAAACGGTCTCTGATTGCTGATGTGTCTCATTCTGAATCTAAATTTGAAGATGAACCAACGGATGATGAAAGCCAGCACGATACAGCAAGTACAGAATGTAAAGAGGACAAACAATCTAGTGGCCCTGTGGGACAACCAAGGCCCAAACCTGCTTATCTGAGTTCAAAGCCAAAAGCAAACTGCCATCTCAGACAGCTGGTCCCAGAACCAAAGATAAAACCCTCCCACGTGGGAAGGAGTGTTCTCTGTAACATCATGATGGTGAGTGCATGACCAGACTATCTCTTTGCATATCTGTTGCTTTTGTGCCTCGGCTCATATTATTATTTTTTACCATTTCTGCCTGAGATACCTTCAAGATTTGTTTCTGCTTGGTTAATGAACAACAAGAGGTTTTCTGTCCCTGTCATCCCTATTTGGAATGATTCCTGTTGTATACCAACTAAAGGTAGTACAAAATTGAACAGAGTAACTACCATACATACGTATAAGTGTGTGTATTATTAAGGTATGTATACATACTTGCAAAGTCTTTGAGAACTGCATGCAAATTCATACAAATCCCAAAAGATATATCTGAAAGAGTGAAGAGATTAGGGTTGTGTATGGCTTCTTTCCTTGCTCTTTGCATACCCTGCTGCAGCAGGGGCTCAGAAGGAAAAACTAGTTCCTGCCTCCTCTGGCTCTGTTCTGTCCTCTCTACTTACATTGCATGGAATTTTGAATTGCAGAAACAGTTACCTATGTTTACTTCTACCAGCTTTGCTGGCTACTTTGTTAAACTAGAATTGTTAAGGACTGGTATTGTCTTAAATTGCTGTATCTGTTTGACTAGCACACCTTGAAGCTGACCTTTAGCATGGAACCAGGAATATCTCATGTTAAATGGTGTTTGACATCACTAATACTAAGAAGGGAGAACAAGGACAGTGTTGTAAGATTTTTTTTTTTTATTATTTTTCCATTGTTGGTACTCAAAAACTAGAAGAAAACATGCTAAGAATGAGCCTGGAATTGCCTAGATTACCTCTTGGCTCTCCTGAACTCTTTGCATGTGCAAGCATTCACTTACTCAGAGCAGTCTGAAGAACTGGAGTTTAAACTTGTCCCTTGTAACAGAAGACCCATAACACCAAAAAGCTTGTTGGTTGTGTTGGGTGGACAAGAGAAGGGATAACCACGTATGGTCTCGCATTATTTATATCCTACTGAAAACTGAACCTATTCCTAAAATGTGATTTCCATGGTGATTCTCTTCCCCTTTTCTTCCCCAGCTGCTGTGCTCCATGCTTTGTTCTCTCACCTGGACTTTTCTCAGCCATTTGCTCCAGATCTGTAATGTCCTGAGGATTCAGCTTCTGCCATCCTCTCTGGTTGTCGATGTGGCTCGGCTTTGTGATTTGCTGCGTGGAAATGTTGTGAACATCCTGAGCTCCCCAAGGCTACAAAGCAGAAGGCTGTTAACTTCAATCTTGGGGATGAGATACAAGAAAACAGAACAGAGTGCAGCTCAGAGGACTGCCTCGAGGTAGAAACGAGGCTGGTAGTTCTATGACCATTAGCAGCAATCGTGTTCAGCATCAGTGAAAGCTACTCTAGCATGGCACGGGGTGGTTCATTCTCTAATAAAGAAATGCAGTCAGGACTAAGCTGATGCACTCCGTTCACAACAGAGACTTTCCAAGTAACCAGTATTGACTGGTTGTATGTTATTAAATGGACCACAGCAAGCAGTATCTCACGCAGAGCTTGCAAGTGTGCTCTGCTACTCTCCTACTGCAAAGTACAAATCACTCTCAGAGTGACTAAACGCCCTTAGCATGTATGGAGCTGTGCAGAATACACCCTTTTCAGCACACGAGGTTGGATTCTACTGCCAGAGACAGTCACTGCCAGCTCCGTGGGGCCACGAGGGGGCTGTGCTGTAGCTCTGTTCCCTAAAGGTTCACGTGGGGCCGTTTGCCCATTGCTTTGCTACACGTGTTGCACAACTGGTTTTAAAAGACAAGTTGAAAATGGGGAGTCCCAGCCCAGGGAGCACGCTGCTATTTGAGAAAACGTTTGTCCCTGAGGTGAAGGAGACTCTCCACAGCCCTGCATGGGGAGGCTGTGTAACGGCTCTGCTGCCTGTAATTACGAAGCACGCCTTGTTTGCGTTTGTCTTTCCCACAGCTGTCCACGCGTCCAAATATTTATGCAGGGCTGCATGCTTTTAAATAAAACTTGTTTGCTCGCTGTCTTTATACCCGTGGTCATTTATTTCGAGGAGATATATAGGGATAGGCTATTCATCGGCCGTTTGCTGAGCAAATCGCCTTTACGCATCCTCACAGCTGGGTACCGGGCCAGGTGCGGGGGGAGCCGGGCGGGGCGGAGCCGCGGGTCGCGGCGGGGCTGAGCGCGCAGCTCGGAGGCGGTGGGCGCTGCGGGTAACGCTATGGGGAGCCGCTATGGGGAGCCGAGGCGGTGCGGGAGGGAGGGGAGAGGCGGGGCGGGCGGCTGCTGCTGCTTCTCTGCTCTTCTTTCTCCGTCTTTCCTCGCCTTGCTCGCTATTGTTTGCAGAGCGAGTCCGGGCGACGGAGAGAAGAGCGCCGGTTGGTGGTCTCAGTGTTTTGGGTTTTTTTTTCGGTTGTGTTTTTTTTTCCTCTTCCCTTTTTCCACGCGGTCGCCGTGCAGGGAAGGGCAGCTCCCGAGCACGGAGCCGCTGTGTGCAGGAGCTCGGCTCCCGCCGTGGGCTCTGCTCACAAAGGAGCCGCAATGTGCCGAGGCAGCCGCCAGCCCCCGGGGAAGGAGTTGGGAAACTGAGATGGGCAGGTAACCGGTGCCTGAATATTGCCGTTCGTGGTGATGCGTTAAAGCCCAGGAACGCCAAAATTATGTGTTTCGAGCGGTTTTTAGGCTGTGTAAATACTCTCGGAATAGCATTCTCGCGGCCGGGCCGCTGGCGCTCCCGCTGTCCCCATAATAGCAGCGGGTCGGTGCCCGAGGAGCTGCCCGGGGAGGCTGGGGGCACTGCGGGAAACACCGCCCGGCGGAACGGTGGAGCCGTGCGGCTTTGGGGTGCGCAGCCTGCTGAAAGGAACGCGGCCGGTCGCTGCTGGGGAGCGAGCTCCTTTTCTTATGCACGGGGTGAGTGGGGTGTGAGTGTGGCACGGAGGTGGGTCTGAGCGCAGAGGTGGTTTGAACTCTGCAACGCAGATGCTGCGGCTCCTGTCTGTTAGCACGGTCTGTTTCTCCCCCGTAGGCTGCACTGCCTGCCCCTGGGGCTTTGTGCGGTGTGTGGAGCTCGCAGGAGATGCGGTGTGATTCCTTAGCTCCCTCATGGGCTGCACGTACCTGAACGGCATCCATGAGTTTGTGCTTTGCTTTCCCTTTGCGTTATGAGCAGAGGCTGCTTTCTGGGCATCAGCAGGAGTGCCAGAGCACGCAGAACTTGGGCAGCTGTAGAACTTCTTCCAGTGTTCGCTTGTTAGCAGTGATTGCAAATAGAAACTTCTTTGAAATCAAGGCTCCTCTGTGGGTTTGGGTTCAATTCATGCATAAGGGCTGCCCACCTGGGGCAGCACACCGTTTTGTGTGCACCCAGCAGCCTCGGTCCTAGGGCACTCCCATTTACTCCCAAGAACGCACCTTCCTTACCTGGAGGAGTGGCTCCCAAAGCCTGGGGACGACTGCACAGCAGCGCTGGTGGTTTCTTCTGACAGAGTTCCCTCTCTCAGCTGTATTTCAGCAGTTTCTTCTGACTGAGGCAAAGCCTCCAGGGAGCCAGAAGCCTGCACTGCTGTATACCAGACGTAGGTGTGTTATGACCTTTTGCACATCACTTAATCTCCCTCTTTTTATTTTTTTTTTCTTCCTTCCTTCTTATTTGTAAAGCATTTACTTTACAGGCATGTTGCAGAGGTGGGGTTGGATAAACATTCTTAAAACCCCATGAGGAAGCACTGTGTGTTGAAAAACTTAGCAACCAGTTTTGCTCTCCTCTGAGCTTCAAAGCCTGGAAGAAACTGCCGGAAAACTCAGACTCTACTTTCATGTAAAATGAAGTGATATAATGTGTTTTGGTGGGTTTATGTGATAAATGGGTCCAAAAAGCAGTATGTCAGAGCACTTAGGGTTAAGGCAGCTGGGTGCTGCGCTGCTGCTGGTTGCTGCCTTCTCCTGGAGGAGTCCTGGGGTGATTCAGCTGGGCTGACAGTTGCTCTTGGTGCTGAGGAATTGGGGTTTGTGTGTCCAGCTGCATGTTGGAAAACAGTGCTCAGAATTTGGCCCGTGACCCAAGAAGATGCAGCAGTGCTGTGCTTGGGGTGCTCAGGAATTTATTTGAGGTTGTGTTTTTACCATTGAAAGGTGCAACCCAGAAATGTTGTTTTCCAGTGCTTGACATCAGTTGTCAAGGCATTATAAATTGAAAGAGGTGGTGGCCCAGCGTGCCATAAGGAAGGCTATTGCTCCCTGTGAGTACACAGGAGTGCTGAGATGCAGCCTGCACAAGTGGCTCCTTCACATCTCCCAGCTGGCCAAAGCCCTCCACGTCCTGCTCTCATTTCAGTGCTTGACCCTGCTTTAAGCAGGGTGGGGAAGGAGGTGGTGACCTGAAGATCCTTGCAGGAGTTGTGATGGTTTGGGAGCTTGCTCTGGCTGGGTGAGGAGGGAGGATTCTTTTTTTTAAAATCTTTTAAGACTTGGAGGTTGCAACATAAGTCTAAGGCTGAAATATATTGTCTTTGTACATCCTCTAGGCTCTTTGTTCAGTGAAACTCTTGCTTACTTGGGGAAGTTATGGCTCACATGCTTTTATTTGAGCAGTTGAAGTGCTGCATAAAAATGTCTTGGTTCTGACACAGTGTTTGAGCTTTCCTGCTGTGAATGTAAAATCCATATGGTGTTGCTGCTTAATTGAAACCTGGTGGAGTTTTATTTTTAATCCCGCTACACATTATATGAAATAGTCCTCATGCAGCTGACTTGAAAGGATTGCTTGTAATTAGATGTTTCTAATCAGTCAGTATTCCTTTCTGTAATGCTGTTTCTTTCTAACAAAATTGATTTTGATTTGTTAATTTAAAAAACAAAAAAGCCTCCAGCTCACCAGTGCCAGGAGTTCTGCTTATCAGTGAAATATTAAATAAGGCAATGATAAGTGAAAAAACTACCTATATATTAAATATGTCCTGTATGATTGACTCATTACGTTATGCCTTAAGCTTTAGGTAGAAGACAGCAGTGTGCTTAATCATGTGGATGAGTCCTTCCAGGTCTGTTGTGTGTTTAAAAAGCTTGTCTGAACTCAGAACCCGTTGCCTGAAAATGTAGGGCTCTCACTAGGTTTTAGGTTTGGATGTTTATAATACTTTCTGGTATTTGCTGTTTGCTAAGACCGTTAGGTCAGCTCGCAGGGGAGCGTGTTCTGTGATTGCGAAGAGGTTTGGAAAGAGAAATACAAAAGCTGATGTAGCTTAAAGCATATTCCCCAAAGCAGATTACTCCAAGAGTCTGGAATGTGTTGGTGGGAGGTTATTCGGTTTTAGTGAAATGTTGCTCTGTGCATGCAGGAGTTCTTCCCCTCCTAAATAATTGTTTCCATCTGCATTGCATATTCCACCGGTGCCTGGGCTGTTGAGCTCTGTGCAAAATCCGAGGCTCTTGTTAAAATGAGGGTCTTTGTCACTAAATCTTCTGTGCTAGCTATGTATGAGTGAAATGTTATCACATGAAAAATTAGGAGGGCAGTCCTTACAGGGGGGCCTTTTAAATTAAGCCACGCTCTGGTCTCTTTTTCATGTCCTCTTAAAGTTTGAGATTGAAGCTCTGGGACCCTCAAATCTTCTTGCATAATGCCTGGCAATGCTAATGTTAATTCACTGGTCTGAGTTAGTCATTTAGTTTTTATTTAATATGAAATTGTGTCCCTTTGTTATAACTGGAGATGTCCCAGACTGCTTGAATACTGTGGCTGCTGATCTGTGAGTTGTCCACCTGAATGTACACACTGCCATCCTATGGCAGAGCACGGACGTAGGAGATGATCCTGAATACGTTGTATAGCTGAGACCCAGCACTTTTGTAATGACTTGGCTGTGACCCAAGTATGTTTGTACTGCAGGAATTCCTATTTGTTGATTGTTGTAGCACTCAAGTGCTGATCTCCGTGTCCTCTTTGCCCTTGTGCAGATGTTGCCTCTTAAGATGATGAACTTGGATAGAAGTGGAGGACTGCACCAACACGTTACTGTTAGGTGTCTTGGAAAGGAAGAATCAAGGAGGTGGGGAACATAAAGGCAGGGTCCTGTCTGGCCATCACTCTCTTACTGTTCAGTAGCAGCACAGTGAGCAGCCTGAGCATTGCTGCAGTAGTGACAGCAAGCTCCTGTTCAAGTGGTTGTGTTGGTTTTTTTGCTGTTTTTTTCTTTTTTTTTTTTTTCTAACAGATATCCCTGCCAGGTTACCTAATGCAGCACAAGAGACCATTATAACTAAGAGCCAGTATAATGACGTACATTGTGAATAGTCATCTTTCCTTCAGCTGAGAGGCTGTATCACATCTCCACTCTTCTCTCTGAAGCACCTGGTTTCTGACTTAGTTGATGCCAATTAGTTGAGGTCAGGTAAATGCCTGTTTCCTGGAGGAGGTAGCATGGCAGATGTCTTCATCTTCAGTTCTTGCTGAACCTTCATGGCTTCATCTGCCATGGAGAGCATCTGAGGAGTCTGTTTATTCGGCTAGCCTGTGGTGTGTGGTCTCTGGGATGGCTGAGCAGTGGTACTGACCTGTTGCCATGGTTTAAACCCCAAAGGGATTGCTGGAAATAATCTGGGTTTCTTGAGTGTCCGTTAGGCCTTGGGCCTAAGGCAAAGAGTAACACTCACAGCTGGGAGTTCCCAGTGAGAAGTCGGTTCCCTTACATTGCTGCACAGGGTGACTTTATAGCACAGAAAAGTGGTTTCCCCATTGGTGCAGTGGGGAGGGAGGTGGGTGTGATACCCAACAGAACGTGCAGCTGGCCAAGGTCATATGCCTGAAGCTTGAAATTCTGCTTCATTGCAGGGCTAAAATAATTGAAAATATCCTTTGTCATCCGGGGGGGAGATGACTGTATGCATTGTGGAGGTGGTATCTGTTCTTTGTCTGGCTCCTCTGTAGTGCAGGAGGAGTTAATGTAAGTTTTTGAGTGAACAGAAGCCTGTAGCTCTCGGTAGGACCATAGCAGGTGACCAATATATAATGGACCTGGAAGGATATCCTCTTTTGGCAGCAAATAAATACAGCTTTGCTGATGAAAGTTGTTTTTCTCTGTCAAGGTAAAGCTCAGACAATGTTCATGTTTGAAAACAGCGGGGCTGACACAGTGGAAGGAAATCCTTTCATGCCTCATAGCGGAAGGTAGGCATGATGCTGCAGTATATACATCCCTGCAGCTGATATGAGATACAGTTGTTTTGGTCAAATACTCTACAACCCTGGACTGACTCCAGCTTGTGCATAAGAAAGGTAAGAGTAGATAAAGGTGCCAGCTGTATTTAGATGGAGTATTTCCTTTGATTAGAAGGAGAGGAAGAATCTCTCCTGGAAGCATTCATCCTAAGGCTATCCCTGATCCAAGAGTTGCAGAGTTCATTCACTCAGCACTTCCTACATTCTCTTGGCCAGTGTAAAGCAGGCATGGAGCTGCCGGATGTTTGCAGGCCAGGAAGAGTTTGGAGCAAGCACAGAGCTGTAAGGTCACTTGGGAGAGCTTAGGGCTTTTTTAAACACCAGGACGTGGTGGAATTATGTATCAGCTAGGAAAAAATATGAACCAGGATGCAAATGAAGAAGTAGAACCAAAGAGAATTTCTTGTTTAAGAGTTTTCTGTTAACCCTGTTAGTGAGGTCTGTGTAATTTTGGCTTATGTTGTTAGTATAAACAAAGATGGCAAAGAGATGCTGGTCTTTGTGAAGGTTGAGAAGCTGCCACTTGGTTGCAAACTGCGAGTCTATGAATGTCATTTAACCGTGTATTATTTCTGACATTAATACTGAGCCAAGTATCATGGTTTGTTTAGACCTCTTCTATACAGGACGGCTTACCATACGAATCAAATTTCCATGTCATAAGCTCTCGGATTGAAAATCAAACAAGAACTCAGTCCCCTTTCAATAGACCGGTTAATTTCCTCATTTGTTGTTTCATTAATTCACAAAATCACTTATTTGTGTGCTTATGAATAATTGGCTTCCTAGCTGATGGCGAGAGCTCAATCCTTCTGTTGTGGTTCAGTGCCCCTGCATCATGGTGGGTGTCCTGAGAGCCTCAGCCATGAGGATGCTGCAGGGTCTGCCCTGGGTCTGCTTGAAAGGCTTTTGGGGTAACCTGATGTATTTATACTTTCCAAGCTGGGGTTCTACCATTCCTGTGAGTTGTTCCAGATAATTAGAAGAGTTTTCTTGCAGAAAGTGCCCATCCCTTGCTTCTGCACAGCTGCAAGGGCAGTGTGCCTCATCTTGTTGTGCTGAGCATCTGTAGAGTTCTTGTTTTAGGTTGGTTGTGCAGCTCCAGAACTGGTCAAGTTGAGCTGTGTGTGGTTGTGCACTGTGTGTTGGGTCACAGCCATAGCCAAGAAATGCCTTTGTCAGAGAATGCCTGTTGTACAAAAGTTGGGTTGCTTAGACCAGCCTGGTTCCAATGCATAGTCTAGCATGCTAGAGTGTCAGTTTGGTTATAACAGTCCATTGGATTTAGTAGAACTGTGAGGTAACGCATAGTTGCTACAGTTTATCTGCTTGTGTGTATGTCTTTAGATTTACCTTTATGAAATGTTTTCAGCTCAACTGCTGAGTCCAGATTGAATGTGTGATCCTTTAATTTGTTGGACTTGACAGTGTTTATTCAATGGATGGTTTTATGATGTTGACTTTTTGCCTCTGAAATAGCACTGTATTGTTCTGAACTTGTACACTGGGTGTAAAGTGAAGAATGAGAATCTATCTTGCAGCAGCGCTTGATGTTGTTATAAGAGCTCTGATCTCTTGAGCCCTGCAGGCAGAGCAGCGAGTCTTTGGATGACAGTAAGCAGCAGATGGAGTTTGTCTGTAGGCACTGCTGTGGTCTTCCATTGGCCTTTGGGACGGTCAGTGTGCAGTTAACCTGCCCAAACCCTGCATTGCAAAGCTGTCTGCTAAGGTCTGCAGCAAGCTCTTCCATTCCACTTGCTGGCTTTAAAGTCCCAGATCATGTCTGCAGTTTTATGGTTTTCATGAAAACTCGTGTAATTAAATTTGGTCATGAATATTTTGGAAAAACAAATCCACCCCTAATGAGCTAATGAAATCTTGACTACTAATAGTTCTGAAAGAGCTGCTAGCTGTGTTGTGAAATCAGTTTCAGCATTCTCAACAAGTCCTGCTCCAGCTGTTGCATCGTTTATAGAAGAAACTAGTACAGACAAGCTCCGTGCTGACTGCAGAGTGAGACTCTGGTGTAGCACAAATGGTGACAGCTGCCATTATTATTTTTTTTTTCCCTTCTTCATTTCTAAAGAAGCATGCCAGTTCTGTTTCTGTCCCAGGTCTCTTCTAGAGGACAGTCAAGGAGGATGGCCATAAATATAAATCACGGGATGCTTCTGATCTCTCCATGCAGAAAAGTTTGAATTTCTCCTAGGGATCTGTTGAAGGGATGACAAAGTAGAACAGAAGCCTGTTAGGATAAATGATGATGGCACTTCTAAGTGCAAACACAACTGTTGCTTATGAGTAGACTAATCGGTCCTTACTGTTGTCTACCAATTAAAAACGTCTGCTCCTAGGCTGTATTAAATCTTATTTGGGAGATAATTGAGTAAGAGGGACCAGTAAAAATACTGCTTCCTTTGAAAGAGCTGTATTGCTGTGTCCCCACTGCCCTCGTCAGGGCTGGCAGTCGCTTGCTCTGCAAATGCAGGGACTGGCTCTTATGTCTCTGCACTGGGAGAGGTTCCCAAACCAATGGGGAAAAGGTGGACAGTTCAGGCTGGTGCAGGATCCAGCCCCACTGCATCTCAGAAGGCAAAAACCTGACAGCGTCATTTGCTCATTGAAGGGAGACCCACAAATGAGCAAAGGGACATTGAATTCCCAACAATATGCTCAGCATTTCTGTATCCTTCCTGTGGAGGAACCTCTGTGGGGGCTGTTTTTGTCTAGATCTTTAGATCTTGAAACAGTTTGGAATACCTAGGTAAGTGGATTTCGTGTTTATTAAAATCATCCAGCAAGACAAATTTCAGTAAGACAGGATGGATTCCAGTGTAGTATATGAGATAGTTTCAGCTAGTCTCACCCGATATAAAACATCTGAGCAGATGTAATGTGTTTAAAATACTAACTCTACACTTTTCCACCCCCTCAAAAAAGTGTGGAGCCAACAAAACTACACACACACACACACACACACACACACACACCATAACTTGCACCATCACTCCCGTGTTATTTCTCCTGTTGTCTTACTGTCCTTGCTGAAATTCTTGCTTATCTGAGCCAAGCTATCAGTCGCTGCTGTTCAGCTGTCTCATAACCTTGGTAGCTCTAAAGCATTTGTGCTGATCGTGGAGCCACGCACATGACTTCTTTTCTAAGAGAGTGGATGCTTGGCATTTTTTTGGGCAGTGACTTCTACGGGATGCCCAAAAACACACTGACTCATGGTGAGTTCAGCCTGTGGAGCCCATCCCACTGCCTGTGATTATGGTGAGGAAACAAACAGGGTGACGGCCCAGTGCATCACACCTCTGGGCTGGGAACTGGGGCAGCAGCTGCGGATAGGAGGAGCGTCAGAAATGAACTATTTGTAGCTATTGCTCCATCCATTTACCCGAAGGGAAAGGGAAATCCAACTTTCAGAAATCAAAATGAAGCTTGTGAAATGGCTAGGGACGGACACTTCGGAATTTGAGCTCTTCCCTCTTCTTTTTTTGTGAAAATAAAGGAGGTGCAACGTGCTCACAGTGCAGCCTCTGCCAGAGATGACGATGGTGCTGGGAGAGCTCTGCTGTGGGAATCCAGTCCCTGAGAGCTGGGCTGACCAGGCTGGGCTGCCGTTTGCTGTGGTGACTCATTGCAGCCAGCAAGGTCACAGAGCAGAGCTGATCCTCTGCCCCTTCTGCCTCCCTCCATCACACCTTACACACAGTGCGTGGCACTCTGTCAGCTGGTTGCCGTGACTGCAGGCCCTTGTGTTTAGAGGAAGTGAACAAGCAGCCAGGTGGTCATTAGTCCAGGACCTGCACTGCATGCCACTTTCCTGCCTTCAGCATCCAGCAAGAAAGACGTGGTTTTTGCAAGGCCTGGCCCCCAGCGAGTGTTCAGGCGTGTGTTTGAATAGGGAGATAAACAAGGTCATCCTCAGAAATCCGCTGTGGTTTCTAATTTTATCCAGTTGAAAATGCCCAGAAGGCAGAAAGATGTTGAATTTATGTCGGTAAGTGGGTCTTGGTTATTCATCAGAGTAAGTGTTTTTTCTATTAAGAATAGCCGTTGTGTCTTTGCGCTTCCTTCCATTGTCACAGCTCTTCCTTGAGCAGTGGAAAGGTTTTGGGTGGTTTAAATTACATTTACGGTAGTAATTAGGTTTAAACCACTTTGCAGTTCACTGATCTAAATATACATATGCATAAACAGCACTGGATCTTTTCCTTCTCTCCCCTGAGCCATGGCAGCACCAAGAGACAACAGGGCACTGCCTTCTGTTTGCCTTTTGCCTTTGTCCAGCGTCCACGAGCCTCAGGGCAAGGCAGTAAGCTGCATGAAAATAATCAGTTGGGTTTTAGTGTTTGCAGTGAGTCTTTTCTTTTTTTTATGGCTTCAATGTTTCAGTTTCTCACAACTAAATTATTATGCACCATTTGAATGTGGGTTTTTTTTTCCCTTTGAATTTTTTATTTTTTAACGTGAGATGAAAAACCATTTGCGTGCCCACAATCTCTGCTTAGGACTCATCTGTTTGTGCTGTTTGCCCACCACCCAACATCCTAATCCTCTGTTACAACTCCTAGGCGCAGTAAAGCAGCTTATGTGCTCTGACACAGAGCTCGTGGCTCTGGTGTTCTGTTTTAAGCAGGGTCTGACCTGTATGCTGTCAGGTCTGAGCCATCCTCACCATGCGGGGCAGGGAAGGTGATGCTGCATGTGGTGCTTTACTTCCATTCTTGCTGGATTGGTACAGGCACACCTAGGGGAGCTGGGGTTTCTTCCCAGTAGCATGACAAATTGAGTCTTGCACTGAAGGGCCTGGGAACTGCTGTTTCTTGCTGGCTGTTGAGCCAGGAGGTGCCGGTTGGGTCTTGCAGGGCAGAGCAGAGAGGCTGTGTGCCTGTTGCACTGTGCTGGGCCCCGGGCCACGGCCTGGGTGCTGCTTCCATGGCAGGCTGGAAGCAAGCTGGGGCCTGGGTAATCTCACTGCCTTGGTGACTCCAGAAGCTGTAATCTGTTAATCTTAATGGCTCCACGTGATGAATAGGAAATGCTGTTTGAGTATTTTCTTGGTCTACAATGGAGTGGAGGGGGTTCAAATTACTTTTGAGCTTTCCTAATATTAAGTATTCCTTAAAAATGAACCTTTCTAGAGGAAAACAGGAGTTAGGTGGAAGGGGTTTGAGCTACATTCCAATTCCGATCGCAGTGCCATTCTCTTGCATTTGATTTTCCAGCTAACAAATCCCTTTGGGGATGCCTGGCAAATGAAGTGGTGCCTCATCGTGCTGAATGCAGGGCCTGGCCACTGTGCTCCATCCAACCCACAGCACTGCCACCGAGCTCTGCTGGGGCTGTGTGCTGGAGCACTGACGGTCCCTGGGATGGCAGAGGGACATATGGAGCCTTTGGGTCTCCAGACATCACGTGTTTTGCCCAGCTGAAATTCCTCACTGTCTGAAAATGTGTGGGGGGGTTTTATTTTACCCTCTCCTTTTTGGTCCCGAAATAAAATAAATAAATCGGGCTTCCTGAGCAAGTCAAGACACGTTGGTTTGGCAGGATCCATAGATACCTTCAGAAATAACTCATGCACTAAAGCCGTGACGTTGGCAGTGCTGGGCTGGTACCAGTGATTCATGTGAACAAAGCGAGTGCTGGGAGTGCTGGCATGCCTCTTTGTCTCTGTATTTGAGCGAGATGATCTGGTCCCGGTTGGCCTGGCTCATCTCTAGTGACATCAGGAGGTCTCTCCTGGTGAATTGAGGCTCAAAACCGAAGTTGGGATACTTATCCTGATTGAGTCCATCCTCGGTTAGGGACTCATTGTGCCTCTCTGTTCAATTGCTCCTCCTGTCCTCTCAAACTGGAAAATAAACTTGACGATTATTCCTCTGAAATGCCACAAATAAACCAGACTGGTGTAAATATGCAGAAGGCTCCAAGAGGAGAACTGCTGTTGCATGCACCTCATTATCCAATTAGGCCTTACATTTTCTGTAATGCTTGCTTACTGCTTTATATGAGTAATTCAATGTACTACTAAAGAATTCTGTTTTCGTTCTGAATCCTTTAATTTCTGCTTTGCTTTGCAACAAGCCTGGCTGAATTACTGCTGTTGCTTTAGGAACCTGCAATGATGCAGCTAACTCATACCTGTGACTGTCTCAGTCTGTCTGAAAATCTAAGGAAAAATCAAAGCAGCTGGATGGAGTTAGCAAAGGAAATGGGACAAGAAGAAAAATGGCTAAGGGATAAAAGAAAGGCAGTTATGGGCTGTTGTGCCCATCTACTTCCAGACCTGGCAGCTTTTGTGTAAGCAAGAAGGAACAACCTGAAACACAGCTGCGTGTTTTAGGGCAAGGTGTGCTTGGTGTGAAGCCTTCTGGAGCCAAACGTGCTCACAAATGTTTCTGGCTTTGCTGCTGCTTGATCTCTTGTCTCTCGAAAGCTGGGCCATCTGTGGGGTCATGTGGAATCATGGGTTATCTGAGTTGGAAGGGACCCCTGAGGATCATCATCTCCAACTCCTGACTCTATAGAGGGAAACAAATGTAAGTTAAACCATATATCAGAGAGCATTGTTCAAACGCTTTTCTTTACTCAGGAGACAATGTCCAACAGAATAAGTCTATTTTAATGTATATACAGTGCCTTTCACTTCTGCCAGGTGTAGCTCTACAGTCTCGTCTACTTGACTGAAAGCATGAGAACAGCTTTGAAGGCTTTTAGTATGTTAGTAAGGTCTTTAGTGTTGGACGTGTTCTGATAACATGCCTCCTACGTATAATCCAGAGCTACTGTGGAAGCTCATGGATGGGCTTTCTTGGAATTCCCAAGCTGAGACTCTTCCAGGCTGACATATTCAGTTGTTTATCTTTGTTTGGGTCACACATAGGGAAGCTACATGGATAACCTGGGCTATGAACCTGATCCCTGATGATACTCGTTAGGAATGTAAGATAGAATGTAAATGCAAGGACTGTGGAACTGCTGTGGTAGCTCAGCTGTCTGGGATAATCCTCCCCTAAAATGAGTCTGTCTGAAGGGACGGGGGTGGATCTGATGGGATTTCGGGCAGTTGGGTTGTGTTACTTGTGGGACAAATAGGGTGCATGCTTGCAAGGTGGGGTTCCAGTGGCTAGGCTAATGCCGCGGCTGGGAGAAGGGCTGTATTAATGGGTAGGAAGAAACTGAGATTGCTTCTTTGCATGCTTTCATGAGGGATTGTCTCCAAAATAGCTGCTGCTGCCCTTTTAAGCCATCGCAGGCAAAGCAGGCTGACCCATAGATCCAGTCTTACCGGAGCATTGGAAACGAGTGCAGTTATTACCTGTGCCAAAGAAACTTTGCATGTCTTCGTTAAGGAAACTTTAAACAAATGACTTATTTGTAACTTTGACTTCAGGATGGAGAAGAATAAATGCTAAAGGAAAGGGAAGTTACAGTAATACTGTGAGAGGAGATTCGTGGGGAGAATGGGAATAGTAGAGAAGGATAAGACCTATTAGGTACAGCAGAGAGTTGGGGGGTGTGCTTGTTTTAACCCTTTGCTTGCTCACATACTACCTGTTGGTGAGGTGCTAAAGAAGAATCTGGATCTTACAGAATGCTTTCTGTGGGTGTCATGGGTTTATGCTGCTCTTTCAATAGCAGTGCCTTTCATAAAACTGTCTTACTCAGTGCCAAACGATGGCAGGGTATGCTGGATTTGCTTTTTTAATAAGTGCTCTTTTTTGTGGTTGTTGTTGCTCAGTGTGTTTTGCTTTGCTGCCTCCCTCCCTCCCCGTTCCCTGCCAGATACTTTGGTTTTCTCCTGTCTCCAGAGAAGTAAGATTTTGAGGAGCAAATACACCGCTGGCTTTGGGAGCGGCGCCTTTGGGAGTTTCTTTTTCACAGAGCTGAGACTCGGTGATTATTGAGCAAGCTTTAGCTTGGGCTCAGGCTTGGAATAGCTCCTTGCTGTTCTCCACTCGTGCCGAGTGCTGGACGCTGGCCTCGTGCCTCGTCCTTCAGCTGTGTTCCAGGCAGGGAGCTCAGCCTTAGCGGGGCTGCCTTGAAGTCCCAGGTGTATTTACGGTGACTCCTGCTCCATCCTGGGGAGGGCGGATAGGGAGGGGGAGGAGAGGACGTGTGCAGGTACCCAATCAGCTGCACACCTGCCCGGTGACGAGGAGCAGCCCTTGGCACTTGGTTGCGGGCTCCTTGGCTCTGCGGCAGCTCTCGGTGCGGTGCGGATGGGCTGACTGCCTCCCCCTTCCCACCGAACATGGACAAGCTCAGCAAGAGGGGCTCAGGGTTTGTCAGGACCCGCATCCCGCGGCCCCAAGTGGTGCTGCAGCCGATGCAGCCGGCGTGCTGCTCCTGCAGGTACGGCTTCGGGCTGGGGCACGGCTCTGTGCGCGTTCACTGCGTTCAGAAGGCAGAGGGGAGGTAAGGGCAGAGACCTGTGGCAGGGGAGATGGAAAGGAGGTCGATTTCCAGAAGCAATCGAGTTGTAATGTTTTCTCTCAAACTGTGCTTCAACTGCCTTGATTGTGAATATCGAATGTACTGAATTTTCCTGTTTTCTATAAACCTGATAGTTTTGTCCGTTGATGTCAGTGCAGCAAAGTGGGGGTGGGAGCTGCAGGAGTGTGTTTGTGTTGGGGTGGTGCTGCAGGGGCTGCATGAGCACCGTGTGCATCTTCCAAGGTGGCCGTGAAGGTGCCGTAGCAACGTGTGTGCTTTGAAGCCTTTCTGGTGACTTAAAGAGCTGTGAGAAGGTCAGAACTGCTTAAATCTGCAAAACTTGTGTGCTGAGAGGTACGACTGCAAACGGAATGACTTCACTTTACGAACACCCTTCTCTCTGTGCTTACTGGACATCAGCTTGAAGACTGCATCCAAAGTCTGTTTGCATCGGTTCAAAAATTGCACCAAGTTTCTGAATGTCTCTCTGCTGCACTGATGGACACGTGTTGGTTGGGTGTGAATGCAGCTGCTGCACCTCCTCTGCGTGTCTCTCTGGCTTCTCACTTTTCCTGGCCTGTTTTGGCTGTGTGTAGGAGCAAGAAAGGGCAGCTTGAAGAGATCCTGGGCAAAGTTTGTGATTAAGAAAAATAATAATTCGTGTTGAGGGGAACGACATAGCAATAATATAGAAAATTACTTAAATTTATCTATGCGTAAGAGAACTAGACTTACACTTGAAGACTATTGCAGGGTTTCTTTCTCCTGTAACAACGTCGGTTTTATGCCAAGCAAGCTGGATTTGTTCCAGTGTGTGTGTACTGGTGCCAGAGTACCTCTGCAGTCAGCTCTGAGGAGGTGCACAGTGGAACACCCTGTTTGCTCACTAGATTTGACGAGGACGTTTAACTTCTAACCAGTGACACTTTGCATCCGTTCATCCATCACTAACAGCAAGTGAGATACATCCCAAGCTTACCCACACTCCTGCAGTGGCACAGATGTGACATATGCCTGTAGGATGAGGTGGTTGTGAAATGGCTCACGGAACATCCTCGTGGTCTGATTCATTGCCTTTAACGACTATTTCAGCAGCCGTCACTATGGGATGCTCACTGCCTTCCCATTCAGAGAATACGGTGTTGTCACATCCCCAAAGATCTCCTGACAAAAGGCAGCTGCTGCCCCAGCATTCCCCATCTTAGCGCTCCTGGTGGTCCCGCACAGTGTGGGTGCAGGCTTTGCAGGCAGTACCCAGCTTGCTGCTGCTGTGGGGGGTTCCCTGCCCTCAGCAGCTGCTGCAGATCCACTCCCAGCTTGGCGGCTGTTCTTGGCAGGCTTGCTTTCTGCACAGCCAGCATTTCTTCCTCTCACTACTTGGCCTCCATTTAAGTGCTATTTATAGGTCATCAGCGAGTGGAGCCTTTTCATGGCAGTGTAATAGCCAAGCAGTTCATCTTATGCATTATAACTCCTGTGAGAAATCCAAGTGAGGGCTCTGTACCTGGTTTTTCCGTGTTCCAGCACCCTTAGGCCTCTTATGGACAAAGTGTAGCTTGATTCTCAACCCCCCTTGTTCTGTGCTGGCTGGCATCTTACTCGTCTCCTCTTTGTAATCCCTTACCTGTTCTCAAATATTAGAACACATTATCATTGATCATCCTTTGCTCTAGAGTAAGCACAGCTGGTTAGGATAGGCTGTGCTAAGTTCAACATTATTGCAGTTGTAAGATGTTTAGATAAATGTGTGCTTCTGTAAAAACTCCTTGGTAGTGAGAAATCTCAAAACCAAATTGAGAATGTCTTTTATAAAGGATCCAGACGTGCTCTGAAAGCTACTCGGCCACCATCCTGCTCTTCCCTGAACCTGGGAAGCTGAGGTGTACAGGTTGAGCATCTTGCCTAAAGTCACAGGTGACAGGAGTAAAGGAAGTGCATCTCATCTGATGTAAGGCAGCAGACATGTGTTTTGAGGATGGCTTTGGTAACTGGGAGGCATTGACTCATTGCAAAGTCGCTGAAGTCCCTGGCACTGCAGGGATGTGACAGACAAGTCGCTAACGGGCATGAGTAGCCTCTTAGTTAACGAATTTCACGGACATGTAAAACAGATCAGTCCAAAATGGCATTGAGCACTGCAGTGCTGATAGCTGTTGTTCTGCCTCTGTCTATCAGCAGGATGTCTGTGCAGTGAAATCCTTTCCTGTTTGGGGCACCTTGCTGGGGCAGGGAAAGTGAGCAGTGGGCAGGAACCACTGTAAGATCTCATGGGGAGACAAAAAACTGAGGGCATGGCTTATGGCTTCTGAGGCCAAGGCAAATCTGAACATGATGGAGCAGGCAGCCAGCTGATAGATTGAACTCAGTGTGGCTTTAGGTATTTTTGATTTGTCTGTATCTGCATGGGCTTATCAATCCCATGTTTGTTCTGCTCTCGGTTTCGGGCTGAGAGACCTCCAGGCAAATCTGTAATTGCAGGCAAATTTTGCTCTTCCTTGGCTTGCTTATTTAGACACCTGCCAGGGAGAGTGGAGATAAGCCTGTTTCAAATTGAGGGCCGGGGTGTGTGTGTTGAGATGGAGTTTCTTTGCTCTTAAGTACTTATTTTCAAGTAAATTGCAACCTGTGCTTTATTTGAAACTTGCAGTGCTGTGTTGGCTGTTATTTCAAGAGCTGAAGCCCAGCGCAAAGCGCACTGAGGATGCAACACTAAAGCAGCGCCTTACACAAAAGCCCTAATACTGAAGGATTTCAGTCCCTTCAGTGCTGGGCAGGTAATCATTGTTTTGTCTCTCTGGTATCACTTGGGATGTCCGGACAGGAGCTGGGGAGTGGCTGTATTGTTGTTGTGGTGGGGGAAAGCTGGACCTGCTCTCAGTGACTCCTCCACGTATGCGGACCATCCGGCATGTCCTCGTTATCGCTTGCAGAACAGGCTCCTTCAAAACAACCTTAAGTGACACTGCTCCCAGAGCTGCTTGCATAATGGAAGATCTTGATGAACTGATTGCTGTGTTACTGAAAACAAGCTGTAATCTTATTAGTAAATTGTAATAGTGACATCTTAACTATTCTCACTTGCGCTGTAGATACCTTCAAGTATGTCAGCCCTTGGATAGGAAGTCTAAAAGGCCTTAGTACAAACACAGGTGGGGTTTGGCAGCAGCACAAAGTGGGCTGGGCACTATGGCTTTGTGTGGGGATACCCGCTGAGTGGGCTGTGTGTCAGTGACAGCCACACGAGCAAATCCCCCATGGTCAGAGTCACACAAAGATACGCCAGCATGGCAGTCTGCTTCTGAGATCACTTTGATTCTGGTTCTTCTAAGCCTTAGCTTAAGTAAGCTAGTGAAAATAAAGCATGCTGGGTGTTTATTGGGTAAGTTTCTGTTCATCTTTGCCACAGTAATTTGGTAATTAGTCTGTCTTTTCTGGTCTGCTCTAAGAGGCTTGAATAGCACTCCAATGTTGCTCTTCCACTCCACGGATGGAAGGGATGGAGCAAGTTGGCAGCTTGTGCTGGAGGCTGCCTACAGAGCCTGGGGGATTAAAAGGATGAGAATCCGTCTTTAGAGTTGGATTTTAAAGATTTGCAACCTCTGTGTGACTTCTGAACTGATTCTCTTCTGTTTGTAGAAAAGTTGTGGAGCTTGTGCCCACCAGACATCTCTTGTGTTATGTTTGCTATCTGGAAACTGTAACTCTGAATGGCATAGCTAATGGTGCATGCTTCATCTGAGGTTTTGACAACTGCACTGATATCTTTCAGCCAGGTTCTGTTATTGTATTAATATTTATGTTTTTGAAGGAAAGACCAAGATTTAAGCTTTCAGTTCTTTAAGTAAGATCTATCTAAACATACCGATTTTAAGACTTGTGGATGTTCTGTTTTATTTCACGTGCTCCTGTGTGTTGTTTCTTAATACCTTTATCCTACTGCTTGACTTTAGACAAGAAAATCTGTCACGCTGTGAACTGCGATGGTTTGACCTTCCGAGTTCGTCAGCTGGATTTAAACTGCTTGCTCAGGAGCTTGCAAGCAAATCAAAGAGGGGCTTTTTCCTGCACGTGCATACTTTGTTTTTGTTCTGTTTCCTTTAATCTTGTGCTCCTTGATTGTGTTTTTGACCTTGCAGTAAATTGAGAGCTGGTAAGATGTGTGTGTTTTCTGACAGTAACGTATTTCTGTTCTCCAACTCAGTTTCTTTATCTATCAAAGTGTTGCAGCAGCTGATAAAATAATTTCTCACTTTTTTTCCTTTCAGAAGAGTTTGTGTTGGGTGCCAGGGATCTGAAGTGCACTGGTGTGACTTGGTGTGCTGTTTCTGCCTTGCTCCTGAGGTTAATTCAGACCCTTCCATCTGTTTCTTTGTTTCATGCGTGTCTTTGTTCGTACTCCAAATCTTTGGAAATGTCCTTAAAACATGATGCTTGTGTGCCTTATATAAACCTAATCCAGTCTATGTTGCCTTTTTTTTTCACCCAAGCTTTTTCTGGAAACGTTATGAAAGGAATTCCATTTTCTTCACTTGTCACCTTCTGTTTTGTGTGAAATACATAGAAAGAACCCTCTTTATTTGTTCCTCTGCTTGGAGGTGTTTCAGTGAGGTTGAGCAGTCAGTAAAGTAGCCCAGGCAGCCACAGATCTTAGAAAAGGTCTCTGACGGGTGTGATTCAACCCTGGAATGAGCAAATGCATAGCAACAGTGTTTATTTTATTTTGATATTCAAGAGGGCCAAGAGTTGCATGAGTGTTTACAGTATATTCGTGGTGTGTTGACAGTATCTAGGAACAGATCAAAACCTACTCTGAAATTTCATATTGTAGTCCAGGACTGGTGAGCCACCAACACTCAGTTGGCCTTTATTAAGGGCTACCTATATTCCAAACGTTACAGATTTGGATTTGTAGAAGAAATGAGGAAACGTACCATAGGAGCTCTGTGCCAGCCTAGATTCATGTCTTGTAACTGCTGGCAATATTGTTAAATCAGGGGTAGGTGTGTTAGGTGAGGCAGCTGAATGAATTCAGAGCCCTGCTGCAATTAGTGCCCTCCAACAAGAGCAGGGTATTGCACTGGGGTGGTCAGTCCTCCCAGAGTTGTTCCTTTATGGGTGCCCTTAGCTGGTTCTTTCTACCCAGTTCATTTTTTGCTGAGTTAATTTTTAAAACTTTATAATGTTAAGCTTTTTTTTCTTTTTTGGCCTTTGCAGTGCATCTGAATGAGCTTGATTATTCCACTTACTCTGCCCTGTTGCAACTGAGCGATTAACTTTTTAAGCCAACAATCTACACTTTAAATCTAAACTGTTGCTATGCTTATACGTCACAGATTGCCCTCCGTTGACTTGGGAATGCAATGAGGAAGAACAAATCTCTTAGGTGCACTGAATCTCAAATGAGCCTTCCACTTGGTTGGCTGCATTTGTAAAGCAGTGTGCTCAGGAAAAAAACCCAAAAAGAGACCAGAAAATAATAATTTTCTAAATTTTAAGGCCTGACTTTTTCTTTATGTTGCTCTTTAAGACTGGAATGATAGTGTTAGCTTAGGATATGTAGAGCTGGGCTTTGGATTCTGCTAATGCTGTGTAGAGCTGCTTTGTGAGATCAGCATCCTGCATGTTGGTGCAGTAGAGTTCAGTGCATCGCTCCACAGAGATGCTGAGAAAAAAGTTAAGATGGCTTCTTTTTTTCAGCCTACAGGTAGTTCAGATATGGCTCTCCTACAAGAGATTCAGCATGTGGTTAGCGGGGGGTTCTGTGTGCAGGGACTGCCAGGTGATGTGAATTTCCAGCAGTGGAAGGAAGGAAGTTAACAGTGGATGGTACAGAAGCACAGGATGGAGAAGACAGGAGTGCTTACAGCAATTCACTGTGATCTAACAAAACTATCTTTGGACCAGTATTACATTGTAGTGATATGGACAGAAAGTGCTGCTAGGTCAGAAATAGCTGGTGGGAGGCAGAAGTATTGCCTGATAGTCTGTGCTGTGAGGGTGCTGGGACCCTTCTCAGACGTACACCATGAATCTGTCCTAATGCTTGCCACGAGTGTGACTCCATTCAGTCAAAGCACTGCTGGGTTTAGCTATGCCCAACATGGCTTACAGTGTTGGTAGGTTTTTTAGTTTTTTTAGTTTTTTCCAGGCAGACCTTTGGCAGGAGCAGGGAAGGCACTGCCATAACTACGTGTGCTGCAGGCTTCCTGCTGAGCAGGCACTTGATGCGAGCTGCTGCTTGGTTCTCAGGCAGGTTCTGCCAACCTGGATGTCAATTCTGCTTTGGCCTGAAACCATGGAGGTCTCTGAGATGCTGGATGAGCCTGCTCTAAATGGGCTGAGCGTGGAGGGAAAGCACTATATGCAGCTACTTAAATCTATAAGATCAAACCCACTGTGGTATAGTGCAGCATCTTATGACAAGAAGAGTAGTTATGTGCCTGCTAAATGCTCTTAGGCAGAACAATTAGGGCAGCCTGTGAGACAGTCCTTAGCCTGCTCAGTGTTATGCCCCAAGAGAGTGCTCTTCAGTGCAAATTTGGCTGCCATGGTGCTCCTGGTATTGATGCTGGCCAAAATCAGGTTCCTTGATACGATCAAAAATCCTCCTTCTAATCTCGTGTTGCAAGTGGTGATTTCTCTTGACTGTCATGTAATAACATTCTAATGGGATATCATGGCAATGTTACATTGAAATGGGCTTTTTGATGGTGGCAAGGTGACTTTGTTTAAACCTGATCCTCTTCAGGGAAGGCTGCCAGCCTTTGCAAGGAGACACAGAGTAATAAAGATGAAGAGTTAATACGAGTCAAGTGATCTAAAATTTGGATTCCTAATCTCAACTGTAACCATCTCCAAACTCCTTATCCTAATGGATAAGATTCAGGTGCAAACTTGAAAGGGAAAATCATTATTTGGGATGGTAGCTGTATTAGAACTGTGAAAAATGGTTGTGAACTATGAGGGTTAAAAAGAAATAAAAATCTTGGTTGGAATATTGAAGTGCTCCACCAGGCTGTGGAGTGGAATCTCAACTGCAGGCTGTTATTTGATACCCAGGAGCGGGAGGGAAAAAAGATGAGGGTGGATAACAAGCAAATGGGGCACCTCTGCCATCGTCAGAGCTGGGCTGTGTGATGTAAGTGCTCTTTTCAATCTTTAACTTTTGTGTCCCTGTAAAACAAACAGAAGACTTCTTAGCTGTGTTCTCAGTGCTGTTGCTGGCTCCAGATGTTCCTGCAGTGATGGTTATCGCTTTTGGTTTGACCTTTAGAAGAGAGAGAGTGCTTACATGCTCGTAAGAAAAATGTAGGCACAGTATACAAGCACACGTGTAACCAGAAGCACGGGATATCCTATAACACATGCTGTCCAGTTGTTAGGTCTTCAAATTTAGTATTTTCAGACTTGAAATGCTTCTTATAGTTCAGTGGCAGAACTGCTAGTAATGGCTTTCCAGCACAAAGGGAACTTAAACTTTCCAGGTGTTTTGCCACCAGTAACTTCCTTGGTCCTTCTTGAGCTGGGAGGTGAAATTGATTTGGGTGGTGGTGTTGTCATCGTGGTTTTTCAAGGCATAAGGCTTGATCTGGTTTTCTGCCATGCAACTGGAAAGCAGTTCTGATCTGCGTCTGGTGGCCGTGGCTGTTCAGAGGTACTTCTGGCAACGTTTTTCAAACCAACCAGCATTGCTGTAGTGTGCAGCTTCTTGAACCGTGTATCGTAAGTTGAACCATAGAGGGTTTACATAAGTAGGGTGCGCTTATCCTTTCCTTTTTATTCCCCTTGTCTTTTAAAAAGCTGTACAGCAGGATTTAAGTGAGTTGCAGCCCTTTGAAGAGAATTAAAATTTGTTTTAGGAGAGGCATTATTTTATTGAATAATGAGAAACTCACGACTTCCTACAGAGAGGCTGAGAGCCTGGCTGAGTCTCACTCTGGGACTTTGGCTGACCATGAATTAATCAGCAGGATAATAAGAAAATGCTGTACCTTTGTGTTTCCGGGGACTCTTCTACTGCTTTGTAGCTGAAAAATCTGGTCTGGGCAGGAAAAATGGGCCTCAAACATCTGAGCTGTTTATTGCATGAGCTGAACTGCGGTGTATGGAGCTGTGTCCATTTTTGCATACGGAGACGAGCCTCCCAAGGTTGCTGTGCTGAGGCTGGGAGCTGTCAGACTCACCAGATAAGCAGAGCATGTGTGTGTGAAGCTGGAAATGCCTTGGCTGTGAGTGCAGTGTCTGTGCAGCTTGTTGGGGGATCCTGGAAGCAAGGCTGGGGATGATGGGAGGTATCTCAGGATGCTGGAAGGACAGCACAGGAAAACTTGTGCTGTCACTGTGTCCTCCTGCGGGTTGGGGCAGTAGGTATCTGCCCTCCTCTGGAAGATTTGATCTCAACTTGTCTGTTATTGCCAAACACTAAAAAAAAAGAAGTCTAGCACTTCCCTCTGTTTGGCTGCAGCCATTTAACAACGAGGATTGGTGTATTGTGAATGCCTACCTGAATGACATGTACCTTAATCTCTCTTCCTTATCTCTTCCTCTCTCAGTACCAGAAATTGTCCTTGCAAAATGAGCCAGCTTCCTCAGAAGAGCCCTTTGGCTTCCCCGTTGTCAGAGGACATGACTACCAGGGTAGACAACTTGCCAATGGAGAGCTTTTGGCTGGAAGTAGAGAACATTAAACAGAGCACTGAAGCCGAGCAAGAGGAATGCAGCCTTGCAGATGTCAAAACACAAGAGGGTAGGTTGCCAAAAACACTGGGAGTGAGGGGAGGAAGGAAGGCATTCATCTTCAAAAATTCTCTTATGCGCCTGAGTGGTTGAAAAACTTGTTGGCACCTGGTTAGAATGTTACCTATCAAACCACAGACATATCTATATATAGATGTACATTTTTTTCATTGGAATATGGTTAATTCCCTACAAAAAGGAGTGTTGGCCTCATCTACTTTCAGTTTCCAATTAAAAATAAATAAATAAATAAAAGGCTGACTCTGAAGATTGATTTTAAATATATTCAAGACTCCAGACTTTTTCAAGCAGCTGCCACTAAGTGTGGGTGCTCTTCTTGGGAGGTAGCTGTGTGGTGAGCACACTGTGACAGCCAGCAGCATTTAGGAGGGGTTGTTTGTGTGCGTGGTTCTGAGACTTTACCATAGTGGCTTTTACAGGAGCTGCTGTTGTGGAAAACAGACTTCCTCCTGTGATTCATTGTTCAAAGAACCATAATAAATGTCCAGAATTACTTGGGTACATCCACATATGGTCTTGCTGATTTTTATTTTTTTTTTAATTATACTTTTAAAGACCACTTCTTGTACATTGGATGTTTCTGATGGGTTTTCTATAGCATTGATGTGATTCCAGAATCCTGAAATAATTGGAATCTGGACCAATTGCCTTCTGACATGAGAAGTGTAGCATCCTGTGGTGCTGTAAGAGCAATGAACTATGAGCACCAAGTGGTCCCGTGGATTGGGGTCACACATTGCCTGTGTCCATTCTGGGCTGTGACTGCAGCTGTGGTTCTGGTCTGGGGAGGATCCATGTGTGTAATGAGGAAGTGTTTGAGTGGAAGTCCTGGTGTGATGCCCTCGGGAAGGGCAAACATCTATCCTGGGATCATAAAGGGGCCCTGGAGGATGGGGCAGGAAGGTTGTCTGTGTTGACCACATTGAGCAAGGCACTGTGAACTTCAAGGCTCACTGCCATTGTCCCTGCATAAAGGATTTAAGTGCTTTAGAACTGAAAGAGATAAAGAAATGACTCAGAAACTGAGTGCATCAGGGAGGAGACTCTGGAGAAGCAGCCCCATGCCATTAGATGAAAGGCTGTCTAGGATATCCAAAATACGAATATCTGAAATATGCTAGAGGCAATCTGTTAGGTGCATGAAGCAGGGACACAAGGAAAAGTTTCCTTTAATGCTGTGTGTTAATCTCACGGGTAAGAGCTAACTGGTTAATCAGCAGTTGTAACTGGACAGACTCGAAATAATGCTCCGAGTCATGAAGCAGCAGGCTGGGGAAGAGGTGCGGTGTGCTCAGCCTGTGGGTGCTTTTGGGAAGGAGTTCAGTCAAACGTGTGTGGTGCTCAAAGCGTGAGTAGTGAGGGGAACCTTCAGGCTGGTGTACATGCAGGGAGCCGGGCTTGGCTGGTGCCTTCTTGCTTTCATGTCTTTGCAGTCTCCGGTCGGAGCTCTGGCAGGTGGCAGTGCAGCATGGATGCTCTGAGCCAAAGGCACTGTGGCTGTTTGCGTACCGCCTGAGAAGCCGTGCTGGGGCAGCAGCTAGCAGCTCTGTCTGGAGGTGGTAAGGCTCAGTGTGACAAATCCCTGATAGCAATCACAAAAAGGAGACGGCATGGAGGCTATGTGGAGATAAGGCACTGCAAAAATGCTGACCCAGTTGGAAACGTTGGTCTCCTGCGTGAGCACTGTCAGGGGTGGCACAATGGGAAGTTGCCTGTGACCAGTTGTTAGCAGGAGTACAGCCTGAAAGAACTGGGTCAGCAGAAAGGTTTTGGTGTTTGCTGCTTGTGGCCTTCCCTACAAGCAAAAAGGAGCCTTTCCAAGAGCAGTGTAGTTTTTCCCTAGCTCTCTGTTCCAGCTGGCTCCATGGTCTGATGGCACAACAGATTGATAATGTATGCACTGTGTGTGGTGGTGGCACTGAAATATCTGTTGTTAACCTTGTAATGTGTAGTTTGACAAGTGCCTGCGAAGACTGATTCTCCTCTTCCTTTGAAAAACAAGTTGGAAGTTTCTCTTAATATTTTGTCTGATGTTTCAGAATGCTTGGCTGTCATTCAGTTTCTCTGAAATGGAACATGATTACTATTACAAATTCTGGTTTTGGTTAGTTCATGTTTCAAGTAAGTTCTTGCAGATGGTGTTCTTTCGTTTTGCATATTTATTCCCAATCGTGTCTCACAAAGCAAATGTTAACTTCCCTCCAGACTTCAATCCGCAACCAAACTTCTGTGGATTTCTCAATTCAGGCCCGTTCCACTCTGGCTTTCCTCTTCTCCCCATAAATAACCTATTTTAATTGTTTCCCTTTGTGCTACCGGGAAACATCATCAGGCCAAAAATACTAAGTGGATAAATGAACATCTGAGGTGCTTTGGCATCAGGTGGGACGCTAGGCTCAAACGGATGTCCGACTTATGGTCCTCTGGTTGGTATTGTGTATTGCATTAGTTTCCTGTTATGACTGGATTTGGGTATTCTCAAAACTTGCAAGCAATACACCAACTTCCTGTAGTTCCCAAGGAAAAAATAACTGAGAAGTCTTTTGCACACTGAGCTGCTGTGAAATCACGGAAGTAGGACAAAGATCTGTACGGGGTGAAGTCCTGAACGGGGCCAGGAGTCCAACGCTATGCATGTGTGAGGAGCTGTACCCACCTGAGCAGGACCTGTGGGGATGCTGGCAGAATCTGTAGTACTGGACATGATAAGTAACCAAAGTTTAAGGTGACACAGGAAGGTGAGCCAGGTTGCTGCAGGTCCAGCTCTATTTACAATGGTGTGATGCTGAACAGAGTTCTGCTTTCATGCAACTTGCAAAAAGATGCTGTTGCTCCGCTCGACTCTTTTCAGCCGTCTGAGGATGTTTCCAGGTGCTGTGAAAGAACAGTGGTCTCCCCAGAGAAGTTAAATGATTTAATCTCACAGAAAGACCTGTGTGGCTTCATTAGGGCTGCCTGAGCAGCTGTGATGGTAGAAGAAATATTTTCCTTCAGGAAGGAAGAATGGGAATGAAGTACTCCCTTCGGTCAGCTCAGTTGTGATTTTTCTTTTTCCCAGTCTGACTTCAGAGCTGTGCTGGAGCTGCCCGCAGCGATTGAATGCGGTACCTAGAACTGAAAAGGGGCACAGGCCCTCTGGTGTTCACTCTGTAAAAGCTGTAGCCTGCTCCTAAATTGCTTCTTTTGTCCCTGGATTTCAAGTAACTGCCTTGCTCAGGGCTGCTTTCTCACCTGCACAAAAGGCACATCCAGTAAGGGAGGCATCCTTCTGTGTTTGAAATGCAGCTTCATACTGAAGAAAGGAGTGAAGCGAGCTTGTTAGAATAATGCTGCTGTTACTGTCTCCAGGCTTCTCACACTTCACTTTGGAACAGTAATGGTCTTTAATTTTAGTGGTGTTCTGAGTAGACGTGGATGTAGAGTGAATGTATGGAGTAAGAATAATACTTCTGCTGTTGTAAGTAGCAATGCACTTAAAAGTGTAACACAATAAAGGAGTAGCGATAGTGCATACAAATAAAATAGATCTTGGAGAACAGCCTTGGCATCCCACAGGAGCTGTGACTTCCAGTGATGTCTCGCTGCCCCCTGGGGCTGAGCCTTGTGGTTTGCTGATGTTTCAAGTACTCACATTGCTTTTCTTTCTCTTCTTGCTCCCCCTCCTCATCCGTTGCCTCACAGAGGGAGAGGCTGAAGCGGAGTGGCTCCAGGACGCGGGGCTCTCAGACCTCATTGGGGACCATGCCTCAGAAAACGACAACGCGCTGCTGTCCACCCTGACGAAGACCCAGGCTGCTGCCGTGCAGAGAAGGTTGGATACGTACTCCCGCTCACGGAGGAGGAAGAACAAACCTCCTGTGAGGGATGTCAGAGACATTTTTGGAGTGGTCGACTCTGGGGTATGTTGGCTGGTTGAGTGGGAGCTCCTGAAAGGCTCTGTTGCCCTGTGGTACCTGCCTTGGCCATCTGGGCCCAGGGCCGCTTTCATTTCCAAGGCTGACAGCTCCATCTTTTATACTGAAATGGAGCTGAGATTGTGAAATTTCTGCATCTAGATTGCAGCACTGAGAAAGAATTGCTACAAACAGCACAGATTCGTATCTTCTTAGAGACCACTGGGAGGCTGCACAGCACGTCCAGCACCACAGCCTTGTGGAGCACTGATGTCGTTTGGAGCCCTCTTGCGTTTCTTTCGTCCCAGTGACATTTTATTCCAGCTGCAAGGCTGTCATAAGTCCCTCAACTGAAATCCAGTGAATTTCTAAGCTTGCACGTTAAATAGAAGCCTGTTGTACTAGGTATCATATAGGCACAGAGATTTCTGAACCCTTACTTTTCTGTGCCTGCTTGCTAGGTTGCTAACATTTGCACTTAAAAGTCAGAACAACTAAATCCAGTCCAATATTCTGAAGTGACTTTTTGGTGCAACTTATCTGCAGATGCTAAATGAATTGGGTGTTCCTTCATGGTAACCTCATCTGTTGTGTGCCTGCTCTAAGCATACAGTGCACCTTCTCTGCAGACCAACTCTTCTGTCAGTTTGTGATGACTTATTGCAGATTTCTTTTACCTCTCAATTGTCAGTCAACAACTTCTCTGTGTTAGGAGCTGGTTCACAGAAAGAGTTGCTTTGGTAACAGCATATTTCCTTGCATTCTGGCTAGCTCCAGTGAAAGCAGGGTTTTTATTAGTAGAGTTGATGCCAAATGTCTCCTTAAGCATTTAAAAACACACTTTAGACCTGAGGAGGTAGGTTACCATAGAGCCTTAATGGGAAGCTGTTAGGTGCTGATGTCTGCTTCTGTCTTCTTTTGCATGAAGGAGATCTTGTGGTTAAAGGCAATGACCAGCTCCTATGGAAATTGGTTGGTACTGCTAGCCTTGCAATGCATTAATAAAAGGAAAGAAATCGGCTGCTGATTATCTGAAATTATAGATTAGTTTAATAGTGTGGAAAGTCATCTAGTCATCTGTTTTCCATCTGCCGTTCAAGTCACTTAATTGCTATTCATTCACTAATTGTTGATTTCAGAGCAGTCTTACAGTCCTGAGCTTGAGGAGCATTTTCTTAAAGGTGTTTTTTTGTGTGTTTTGCTTTTCCTCCCAAAATCAAATTGTTGTCATAATAACTTCTGTCCTGCCTTGTTTGGATGAGTATGTTGTGGTTTACTTTTCAGGAGACGGTAACAGAAAAAGAGGAGCCCAGCCCAGACCTGCTGTTGCACAATCTACGGACTTCAAATGTTCAGAAAGGTAAGAAGGAATTTAGAGTGGAGTAGGATTGAAAGGGAAGCAGGATTTGAAGCGGAGCTGCAACTGGAAGAGAAGTTAAATTGTTTGGGCTCTGAACTTGAGCAGCTCTGTTTCTGTTTTTGAAGGCTATTACCATTAAATAACGTGTACTACTTTATATAATGCTGCTTGCTGTCTGGGATTGCAGAAGCATTGTGTTTTTCTTTTAAATACATGCTTATCCACAGCTGTGGGTTCAGTAAACTTCGCCAGCACCTGGTGTTGTTAGGAATTATCACTCAAGGTGATGCTAAATCATCAGCAAATCAATTAAGAGATGCAAACAAAATGATCCTGGCAAAGAACAGGTGAAATTCTATGAACAACGTACAAAATTGCATAAAGAGAAGTTAATTAAAGGCCATAGGTATGTCCTTTAATTTAAGTCGATGCTCATGTCTTACTGTTGACCTGATGATTATGTTTATGGCTTTAAAGGAATCTTACCTTTGATTGATCAGTCACAAGACTGTGCTATGACAGCACTCTTTTCAAATGCTAATATGATCCTTGTTACTAAAAGTCCCTGAATCTGTTGGAACTGCTAATGTAATGCATTTGTTTTCTAAGCTTCACCTTTTAGCTTTTTGAATTTCAAGACATTTTTTCTTCTGTAGCAGAAACCCAGGATTACTCCTGCACAGTTCGAAACCCTGGAAAAGAGGAGGTGTTCAACATGGATGTTGCCTACTCAGAACAAGCAGCTGTCCTGCTCAAGGGGTCATTCTTGACCGAATCTAAAAGAATAAAGGATGGAAATGTGCTAACTGTAAGTACAGGATTTTTTTGTGTTAAAGCTTTATTAGATCATCTTGCCTAGAATGGTGCAAGGCGTTTGATTCAATTATATGATTAGATTTTGGGAACGTCCTCTGTGGTAGTGTTGCACGGGTCTCTATTGTCTTACTTGCCAAAGGTTTATCTGCAAATGTACTGGATTGCTTGCAAGGTTCAAGTGAATAGGAATGGATGTTGGGCTTTCATTAATTTAGAAGACTGGGATCTGAAATATGTTTGAAGAGTAATGCAAAAGAGGATGTGTTTCTCGAGCTGTGGGTTGACTAGCAGTATGAGTCATTCTGGTTATTTGTCTAGTGCTGAAAATAGGAGAATGTGTAGATAGCTGGTTAGTGGTAAGCAATGGTAAGAATGCAACCAAAGTTGATAATCATTAGTGCTGTTTGTACTGAACCTTTTGTGTGTGTTTTCCTTTAGAAATTTAAGATCCCCAAGGGCAGACTAGGAGTGACCAGGATTGGAGATCTATCTGCTCAGGACATGAAGAAGATCCCCACGCTGGCCCTTATTGAACTAACAGCTCTTTGTGATGTTCTAGGCTTTGAATTGAAGAGAAACAAGGCAGCAAAACTGAAAACAACAGGTCAGTTGAACATTGTCTTGAATATTTTTTATCCTTCCATTTCTTGCCTTTTTTAACATTGGGGTTGTCTTATAAGTTTGGATTTCAAGCGTTAGAGCAGAGAGAGTGTTTGATAAGAAACCTTGTGACAGTTGTTTTTGCCTTAATCAGTTTCTTCTGGAATTGCTGGGTTGTGCTACCAAGACCCACAGCTCCACATTTACCTCTATCACATCCACTTGTCTATCAACTGTTTCTCTTTTTCTCCAGTGCTTACAAAATGTGCTATCTTAGTCTGCAGTGCTGGAAGTATCAGTGACACTATTATTAATGGTGGTACAGACTGAAAACATGTTGATTCTGTTGTAGAGAAAAGGCTCTTTGGAGTTCCACTCAACACTTTGCTGGAAAATGACCAAAAACTGCTCCCCAACACTAAGGTCCCTCTCTTACTCCAGGCAGTAAGTTTTCTTACCGTTTCAATTGCAATTCTGATGCTCAGAGCCAGCAAGCCTTTGAGACCCTTAATAAGGAGGGGCCGACTTCTCATCTTCTGGACTTAAGAGCTTTCTTTTTTTCCTCTTTTAATAGCTGCTGTCCTGTTTAGAAAAGAGAGGACTTGAAACAGAGGGCATTTTGAGAGTTTCTGGGTCCCAGACTAGAATCAAGGTACAGAGCTCTTTACTTATTCTTTGAAAATACTGAAAGTGATGAGGGAGCATGTTGCTGGAGCAAGCCTCCAGCAAGAGTCTAACTCAGACTGCTGGTCTTTCTTCCTTCTCTGTACAGTTAGAAATGTCCATCACTGGGAAATATGGGAGCATCTGCACTGGCAATATCTGCGTTCTTTTGACGTAGTGGGTTCAGCTGTAGAATATAGAACGTGTTCTGTGGCATGTAATACTTCTTTAAATTATTATTTCTAGAGCCTGGAACAGAAGCTAGAAAGGGACTTCTACAGCGGCCTTTTCCGCTGGGATGAAGTCCACCAGAATGATGTATCTGGGCTGCTGAAAAGATTCATAAGAGAACTGCCTGCCCCACTGCTAACAGCAGAATATCTTCCTGCTTTTGCTGCTGTGCAAAGTAAGTTCCTCTTTGGCTGTTTTATACCCTTTTTGGGGCGGTTTGTGCTTTTTCTGGCCTTGGGCTCTCCTGTCAGGTGTGCTGTTATCTTGTGTATTTGATGGGAATACAGAGCAGGGTATGCATTGCTACCACATGAACTCACTTTCCTAAACAAATTACGTTGTTTCACTTGAGGCTGAAGTGTTACTGCATAAATTAGGCCCACCTGATAAATAGGGACATGAAGTCTCAGCTGTGGCAACTGCCCAGAGTCCATGATCTTGGTCTGTCAGCAGCAGTCTTTTGCAAACGTCTTATTTTGAGGCACGTCTTCGATAAGGGATTTAAGTGTGTTGAGCCAACTGAGCATACAACTTAATAAAAAGTAGAAGGTGAAGTCCTTTGTTGAGCTGTTGGTAGACTGTGTACTCGAAAGCCAATCAGTCCTTTAGAACACAGATAATTCACTCCATAAGGGCTGTATGAGCTTAATTAACTTCTAGGATTTGAGGTGCTGTTTTACACTACCATAACTGATTGCCTTATCCCTGCTCTCAGCCTTGGAAACAGTTCTGTTTTCAGTAAGAGCCATGTCAGAAACCTGAATCTTGTTGCTTTCCCTCTGTAGATATTCCAGACCTGAAGCAAAGGTTGCAGGCTCTGAACCTCCTGATCCTGATTCTGCCAGAGCCCAACAGAAACACTCTAAAGGTGAGTCTGCTTATTCTTGGTTTAACTGGAAAACCCATGTTCTTACTCTGTGTGTTCATTCTCAGATCTCTATCAGCTTTTAAAAAGGGGGATATAGATAATGTACATTAAGTTATTAGGTTTCATTTCACTGACTTGAAATGGAAACCAGTGATGGGGCAATGGGGATCTGGGCAGCAGGCAGGTCTCCAGGCTGGGCAGTGAACTGTAGCACATCTGCCTTCTGGGTGCAAACAGAAGAGCAGTGGGAATCCATGTGGGAGCAATTTTACACCATGTTTGGAATTGTACTCCTCCTTCTCAGTGTGCTAAAGCCCTTCTGTATGGAGTGGAAGGTGTATAGCTCTTGTATTGTCTGTGATACACTAAGATATAGGGGAGGAGATTCGGTCTTCTGATTCATGCTTTGTGCTGTTGTTGTTTTCCATCAAAGATGCAGAATCCCTTAAAATCAAAAAATAGTGCCTATTTTATAACTTCTTAGCCTTTCTTTTTGATCAGGACACACTTCAAACCTGTTTTCCTACTGCTTTCTGGGAGAATAATTGTTGGTGGATCAGCTTTGCAGGCAGTGCAGAATCTCTGTGGTACTACGCTGGATAAGAACTGTGTGGCTTCTTTTTGCTGCTGCTCTCTTCTTGCTAAGTAATTCAACTTCTGGATAATGATGTCAAGGCTGACTTAGCACCCTGCTAAGGGTGCTTAGAGAGCTGGAATACATAATACCATCAAAGATGACCTGATGTCCATCATAGCTCTGGTGAAGGTGTGGGGCAGAAGAGGTGTAATCCTAAGGGATTTTTTTTTCCAATCTGGCAATTCTCTTGGAGGATACTGGAGGAAGAGAGGCTTGTCTTTGGATTCTATAACTTTTACAACTGGAGTCTGTAAATTGCCACTAGTTAAGAAATAAGAATGTATCTGTTTCCCAAACGTGCCACTTCTTCTGGTTCATGAGTGCTGGACAAACTATCTCCCTGCTCAGTTTAGCTATGTGTTGTTATCCTAGTATTAGAAATTGGCTACTATACTTCCTGTCTAGAGAATTGGATTTTCTCACAAGTATCTAGAAAAGATATTGACTGGATGCTCTCCTCAGCAATTGCAACTCTAATTTCTTGAGTGTTATTAGGAATTAATAACTTGAGTCTCTGCCTTCTCTTTAGGCTCTACTTGAATTTCTCAGCAAAGTAGTTTCCAGGGAGAACAACAACAAAATGAATCTCTGGAACGTTTCCACAGTCATGGCCCCCAACCTCTTCATGCACAAAGGGCTACCAAACAAGATTCCTGAAGGGAAGGAGAAACAGCTGGCAGAGGGAGCAGCTGATGTTGTGCGGATGATGATCCATTATCAGGATTTGCTCTGGACAGTGAGTGGCATGAGTGTTTTGCAGTATGGTGCAGCAGTGTCTTGTTCTGGCTGGAACAGGGGTAGGGGAAAGGCTAGTGTTGGAAATTCCAGAGGAGCTAAATGTTTGCAGACCAAACCTGTCCAAGGCTGTCTGTTTTCAAGGTGTATAGATGTTTTGTCTATTTAAGGAGCTTCATAAAATGATGACTGAGTTTTTTTTAATGGCATTCACATCTCTGGTTGGCTTGTTTTAATTCCTGTTTTCTTCGTTTTCTGCTGCTCAGGTCTCCTCTTTTCTGGTAGCTCAAGTGAGAAAACTCAATGAGAGCAATAGTAAAAGGTATCAGTTCTGTGACAAAAGGTTAAAAAATCTGCTGCGGAAGATTCATGCTGATAAAGACAAAGTGGAAAAGAATCAAGCGGAGGTGAGATAAGACTTGGAAAAACTGGTTCCTTTCATAAGTGACAAATATATTCTCTTTTAAAATCCTTTCATGAGAGCATGGGAAACTTTAAGGAGTGGCGCTTTGTATATAGCAAGAGGGAGAAAAATCTGCAGAAACATGAGAAGAAGCTTCCAAACTCTCCAGCCCAAGTTGTACCCACCAAAAACTGATTCAGTATGCCTGCTGTTTGGATACATCTCAGGCTGAAAAGCACTTAAGGTGCTGCATATTCTCAGGAGAAGGGAAGACCTTTTGAATCATTTTGTTCCATAATGCTGCTTGTCTGTGTGGAGGAGGTAGCAGTAGCAGCGGTGGTGATAATGGAACATCTAAGGAGGTGAGAAAGATGAAGCCTGCAAGTAGGAGTAATACATGGAGGGTTCAAATCTGCAGAGCTGAAGAAGAATTTGTATTCTCACAAGCCAATACATCTGCCACCCTTCTGTACCACTTGGCAGACTGACAATTATGCCCCCAATTGGCCTGGTTAAAGGTACATGTCACTCTTGAAGGTGCTGAGTGAAGGTACAGTTTAGGTACCCAGCAGATGACTCTGTGCTTGGAGCTGTGCTAGCAGTGCTTCCTAATTGTTTTGGTATGCAGTGCTGTTTTTACAGAAGATCTAGAACTGCAAAATTATCTTGCACCAGACCAGACCCAGTTGGAATGGTTCAGTGTTCTGTACAAAAGCTTTGAAAAGGTGGCTCGTGGAAGAGCTGACAAAAGTGGTTTTGACAGAATGACACTGTTCTGTAGTAGTTCAGTACTTCCCTTCTGAAATCACCTTTGGTTCTGAAATAGTCTGTAAGACTGTTCTACTCCCTAAGCTCCTATTCCTGCTTTTAAAATTTACAGAGAAACCTATCAGGCAATGGAAAACAGGTTTTCAAAGTATATTCTGATCAATCTAGTTCTTTCAAAGCCTGTAAGTGCCAGTACTGTGTCTGAACAGCAGAGAGCACCAGAACACACTGATCGAGATCAGTGCTTTGCTCCCCCGACCACAACACTGATAAACTGGTTCCTCTATAATGCTCACCTTGATGCTTCCATTCTCTGGTATGTGAAATAAGCAAACATAAATGCTCTGAAAAGCTGGCTGTGTGCATTCATTCTTCACGTGCTCCAGTCTGCTTTGAAAGTTGATGTTTTTGCCAACAACAAAGTATTTTTTTAAGCACTTTGCTCTCTTTGGTTCTGCCTTCCTTGTTCAGCCTTCCAAGGTTGTGAAAGTCCACGCTTCGCTTCTCCTGAAGGATTCCCTAGAAGTTCATTTGAACAATGCTACAAGAGTTGCTGATGTCCTGAAGCAGTTTCAGAAGAACCTGTGCCAGAATGGCTGGAATATTGTTAACACAGTCAACCTCCTCAAGTGGCAAGTTGCTTTTTCTCTGCTTATTAAAAATAGATAAGTATCAGGTGATGTAGTGACTGTATTTTCTGCCCTGTAGTAGAGCTAATGTGGTGACACATTGAGCTGTTAGACTGCTCTCTGTTTTATAAATGGTGGATTGGGTAGGGCAGGCAAATATTAGTTCAGCTGAGTGGTTCCATCACTGTGCTCAAGCTGACAGCAGGGTGGTGGTCCTGCCTGCTCTGCTGGAAGGCAAGTGAGCTGCAGTATGTGAAAAGCTTTGTGGGGAGAAAGAAAAGTGGGATAACACTGACCCTGCAAAAGAAAACCCTCTGTAGCTCTCCTAGAGAAAAACATCACCTGGGCACATTACTTGCCTGCAACAGTATTTCCAACATGCAGGCATTGATGTATGGGTTCCCTAAAGGGAGCTCTACAGTTCCCTCCTGTGCTCCAATGATGAATTGCTGAAATAACCCAACAAGTGAACAGAACAACTTCTTAAGCCATTGGGCATGCAGACAGTGTTCAGTAGGTAAAGTGTCAGTGCATCCCCTGACTGTGACCCTGGGCAGCAGGCATCTTGACAAAGAGAGAATATGGGGAGTTGGCTGAACATGGGTCAGCTGGTAACTGGGATCTCGGTAAGAAGCTGCAACAGCTACTGACGTCTTCTGTGAATGAGATTCTCTTGAACTTCCCATTGGTTCTGAAGGAATGCTGCCAATGAATGTTGATATTTTTTATCTTGTTGAAAAGCGTTTGTATGTAAAATGCTTCTCATTACCAACATCTGACTTTTTCTATGCACAACTTTGGGTGTTAGCTGCATGCTTCAGGAGGACTGACAAGGTTGCTGTACTGCATAGAATTGTAGCTTCCTTGACCACTGCTGACCTCTGCACTGTGAGCAGTTGCTTTGGAAGAAACACTTCTGAATGACCTAACTTGCCTCTCATGGAGCTTTGTTAACTTCATTGTGTTTTTCTTTCTGCAGCAACAACTCCATGGAGTGCACAAACTTGCTCCTGTATGAAGTGGGAGGCAATATTGGTGAGTCTGGGTGATAACTGGAAATAACCTCTTTGATACCCGGATTTTATGTCTAGCCTGTGGTAGGAGTGAGTTCTGGAAAATGATGAGAATTGGAGGAGCCTCTGAAAGTTAGAAGAAAAGGGAGCAAATGTGGGTTAACCTCACCTATGGCAAAGAGCCAGAGTCGTCTTTTACAAAGCCAACATGCCTTCTGTTATTGATAAACTTTCTTGCAAAAGAACCAGCTTGGGTGGAAGCTTCTCAAAACTGATGATGTTCATCAGTCAATGATTTCCTCTGGGAATAGGGTAGCATCATCAAATGGAAAGGAAATTTTAATGTGATTGTAACAGCAGCAGGTTAGGGAGGTCTGAAAGTAGAAGGGAATTCCTATGTCCTGCTATAGATGGTACCAAAGACTGCTCCCTACTGGAGTGATTTTTCCACCTCTTAATATTTCTTGTAACAGTGTCTGTGAAAGGAAGGCTCCATCATACTGGAAACAGCTTAGTCTCTTCTACTGGATTTGTTTACATGGAGTGATTGGGTATTAGGGTACCTTTCACCAATGTAAGCTTAGACTTAGTATAGTTTTAAGAAATACACATCCATTTCAATATAAAGAACTGGAACTTTGTCAGATTTGTTGAAGCACTTCTGAATGGTTGTAGTATTAATATGAGTGTGGACAAATATCAAATTTTAGGGGGTAAAAGTAGTAACAACAGGACTAAAAAGATAAGAAATGCTTTTTTTCTGTATTTCTTGTTCTTATAGGTGAACATTGTCTGGATCCAGACACTTACCTCTTAGACTTGTATCATATCAATCCGCATGCTGAGTGGATAATTAAGCAAAACCCATCATATCCTCGGATGTTCTAAGGGAAACACAAGCAACACAGCATTTGGCTGAAGTTTTTGGAAGGCGAGAGAGGACCATAGAGATGTTCCTGGTACAGTCACGGACCTGGACAATGCTCGTGTCTTTGAAGGCAAAAACAGTTTTATTTCCTACTTCCAGGACAGCTGGCTGTGAGTACAAAAGCGCACATGTGAACAGGGGAGTCAATAACAGGCATCAATTATCATTATGTAGTAGAATTTGTGGGATTGTAATTATTCATAAATAAAAAGCCCTCCAAACACCCTGCAAACAAAGCTACAGCTGTTCTACAACAAAGAGGAGCAGCATCTCTTGAAGGTGGTAAAACATTTGTTTCTTCTGGATTTGCTCTTTCTTTTGTTCGCACCTATGTGTTGGAGGAGAGGCAATCTGGTGCTGCCATGGTACTGACTGTATACTTCTGGTGAGATCCACGACTGGCTGTGGCACGTTACCAGCAGTTGTTATCCTGAGTTTCACTAATAAGACTGTTACGTCCTGAAGACTGAAAAAGGATGCTTCCAAAAGTGGGACGTAAAGCTGATATCCTGTGTTTAATAAGTGCAGTTAAATACATCTATGCAACACGAGAAAATGACTTTCCCTGGAAAACAATATGGGATGGATAGCAGCCTTTCAGCTGTACAGTTGGATGGGGAGATAGCTGTCCTTTACAGGTCTGGTGGTAATGCAAGAACAAATGTGTAGGTTGCTGTTGATCGGAATAAAACAAGCATTCATTGTGTTGGACAGTCTATGTATCAGTTAACCAAGGAAACGCTCTGAAGGATCTGAGGTTAGCAATCTGATCTGGCCACATGAAAACCTCTTTCTGGAGGGCTCTGTGTGAACGTGACTGTCAAAGCAAAAATTAAGCTGTGTGATGAAATAAAGGTCTGTGCATCCATCCATCTGAACACTGCAGTGGGTAGCAGACGGAGCTGGTTACCACTCTGCTTTCAGCCCACGCAATGTGATCACTGTGGACCGAAGAGAGCCAAAGGGAGAGCAGAGCACTTGCACTGTGTCATTGCATAGCTGTCATCTGACCTGAGCTCCAGAGGGACTGTGCTTCTGGGAGAGGAGTGCAGAAATAGTTCTCCTTTGCAGCAGTGCTGAAATACCTCACCTGAGGGATCCTGCTATGCAGTCACAGGGAGTAGAACATGCACCGCATCTGGGAATCCTGACATCCCTTTTTTATACTGTTTTTAAACGTTGTTGGATATTTATTCATGTGGCAGAAGCAGGGCTGCCCCGCAAGTGTATGCTCAAAGTATTTTGTTTGCCAATTCCTAGCTGCACTAGTGACAAGCTTCAGTGTTATTTCTGTTTAACTGAATTCACTTCCATTGCAGTCTGAGCTTTTCCACCTGTTTCTATTTCTCAGGCTGATGTTTAGCTATCCCTGTTCATTATTGTATTCATTATCTCCAAGCTTTGATTTTTATTGTCAAAGCACTTCATTTTCTGGTTTGTCTGTCTGTGTGGTTAACTTCTCTTGGTGATAAACATCCATGAGAAATAGGTGAGCCATAGGTTGTTCCTTCTAACCTGTTGTGAATATGCTGTGAGTGATGCTGATGTCTTGAAATGATGCATATATTAGAGTCAGTCTGCTTGTTATTTCTGGTTAAGATGATGGAGATGCAGTGACTAAAGGGGTCGTCTTCATAGTAATTTTTTTTTAAGAACCTAATAGTGCATAAAAAAAGAAAAAAAAACTGCCAAACCTTAACCCAGACCCCAGTGTCAGGACTTCTTGAGATGCTTCTTTTTTCTTTTTCTTGTTTTTAAGTTGGCCCTAAAAGGCCCTGATTGTTGTCCTTGAGGTTGGACGCTCCGTGTCTCTTGAAACATGGAGCTGCTTTAAAATTGGGCATTAAAAATCAAAGGTACCTTTTCACCTGTTTCTACTGGAAGTCTGTGTTGCAGTGATAAAGCTCAGTGAAGAGCAAATCCCAGATGAATGTTAGGAAATGCCTGATGTGTCATAGCATCTTAAGAAAGACGGAAGAACCTGTTCCTGCTCAAAGATGCTAAAATGCAGCTTTGCAAATCCTTGCATTTTTCTTCACCTATCACGTGCTAATTTTTTTTTTTTTAATTTCTACCATACTGGATGGAAAACACTGCATTGATGCCTCTGTGAGCAGCGGTGTGGGGTTTTTTTGTGGGTTTACTTTCTTTTTTGAACACTAAACAATGTGAATCAGTGCTGTGATAAACATGCTTGGAGAGCCTCACAAGACAAATATCAATTCTCAAATATACATGGAAATGGAAAAAAACAATAACAAAAACCATCTCTTGCCAGGTGATGGATATCCTTTTCTTTTTTTTTTTTCTCCCCCTAATTTTGTACCAAAGAACAAATGTGGGTTTCAAACATTTGCTGTTGTGCAGCCTGCTTCTGGGTGCTGGCTTTTCATAACTTTTTGGGTTTGGTTTTTTTTGGTTTTTTTTTTTGGTTTTTTTTTTTTTTACAGATTTTTCAATTCTGTGTTTAAAAGTCATTTAATCAGTGGAACAATAAAAATGCAGTCAAACTGCCTGGCTCTGGTTTCATTGGAGGAATAAGTTAGCCCAGTAAATGACAGCAGTCTGTGAATGCCAGGAGGATTTGCCTCTTAGCTTAAGAGAGATGGATGCGCCTGGAGTCCGCGTGAGTCTGACTTTCATTTTGCAGCTTCAATTGAAGTTCTTCCTTGGATGGTCCTGCAGGGTAGCTGTGCAAGATAATCCAGGAGGAGGAAGAAGTCAATGTTGGGTTCCGAAAGCCCAGAGGAAGTTTGTAGCTGGTCTCTTGACAGTGGGCTGAAGTCCCTTTCACAAGCGCTAAATGTGAGCAACTTCTGAAGGATGAAATTCCATTGTAAGGGGGAAGGATGTCCACGTCCCATGAGGAGTCTTCTACATTCCCTCAGTCCCTTCTCTGCTACGTGTGCTCGGTTGCACACATGCTTGAGGGACAGGCCATTTTGGCTGAGAAGAGCAGGAATGTGGCTGAAATAGTGTAGTTAGGTTATAGATAATATTTAAGTGATTGATATTCAATGATAAAATGTGGCATAAATCCACTGCTGTTTATTTTAAAGAGGGAAGAATAGCATTCTGTCCAGTCTTACTGATAGGACAGTAGGACTTGCTGTGCTGTCCTGAGACAAAAGGAATGAGGGGGGGATCCAAGAGGCTGTAGAAAGCTTGCAAAGCAGTTATCTGAGGAAAGCACCAGCTTATCAAGCTCATTTCACCCATTCATCTTCAGTAGTATCAAAGTGCTGATCTCTCTTATCCTCAAGGGCATTTTATGATTGATCATTACACAGCTATCTCCCCTGCTCAGAACAGAAGCCCAGTGTTTATTCTGTATGCAACTTAGGTGTGCTGAGATAACACTGCGTAATATAAAAGGATCTTGCCATCGCTGGCTCAAGTTAGTATGGATGAAGTGGAACTGAAACACCACATCTCTCACAGTAAGTAGTTTGTTTCAGGAGAAGAACAAACTGTGCAGCATTACACGATCTTTACAGGAACAAGGGGAGTTTCAGCACTTGGAGGGAAATGTCAGAAGAGAACAAATAAATAGGCTTCCCGGAGCAAAGTAAGTAAATGACAGCAAACAGCTGAAAACAAAAAGATGTTTGATTAAGTTTAAGTCCGTTGCTTTCCTTTCCTAGTGCACTCTTTGCTTGTCTGTTGAAAACAAAGTGAATGGCATCTGTGTTTGCCTGCTGCCTTGTGTCTGTGGGAATGAAACTTTCAAGCTCCCTACAAATCCTGTCTGTCTCTTTACACCAGGGCTGTGTGTGCAAGCTAGCGCCCAGTTTGGAGGCAGGCACATTTGGATATGTTTATAGTGACAGGGTTATAATTCAGGTTCTTACAGTGCATGGCCACATCTTAGCCTGGAAATGTTCATGTAGTCGCTGTATTTTTAACCAGTGGGGCAGTGGATACGTGCTTGGAGCCCTCTCCTCTTGGTGCACCACTGATGTCCTGACTCTTCTCTCTGACTTGTGGGGCTGAAGTCTTCCTGTAGGGCAGCTCCTATTTCCTAGAAGGTTCCACCCGATTCTTGCCTGCCTTCTCCTTGGAGAAAGAACTAAGGCCACAGGCAAATGTCTTGAGATATTATGTACAGAACTGTTTTCCCACTTGGTTTTGTCATTGGACTCTGTATGGGAGCTGCTGAATCACAGCCTGAACCTTTGATTAGTTATCTGAGGCAAGCAGTATGTCAGCCCTGGGAGCACAGGTGAAAGCAGTTCACCTGTGCTGCAGGAAGGGGTGGAGCCAGGCTCCACCTCTCCAGACCCATTTAAGTGCTGACTGCCAGGGAGGAAGGATCTCTTCTGAGAGATCCACTCCTTTGGAGCCCTTTGCAGCGAACCCTCTGCACGGGTAAGCGTTCCACCTATTTTCTCTTTGTCTTTGTTACCCTTGTGCCTAACTCTTTATTGGGTTATTTTTGATTATACATCTATTTGACTGTACTTTTCAATTATATTATTTTTTCCTTGATTGTACAGACTCCATCTAAGGGAAAGTAAAAACAATGAGAAGTGATAAAAATCCATTTTTCTTTAGTTCTTGGAAGGAAACCTGAAGTGGTGATGGATGCTGCCACGTCTCTTGTCCTTACTTGTCTGGATTCTGAAGAGGTAAACAACAACAACTAGGGGATAAAAGAGGGAAAGAGGAAGAAAACGCATAGGAATGGAAGGTGTAGCTGTACCTCTGGCAGTGTGTTTCTTTTTGTTGTTGGGTTTTTGGTGGTTCTCCCTTCCCACGCCTTTGGAAGCTATGTGAATGCATGTGAGCTCTGCTGTTCTTGCTTTGCTCATCCCAAACCTTATTCTGGACAATAGAAACCTTCTCCAATGCTTCCCTAACCTTTGCTGGCTGAAAACCAAAGGCAGGCTTCTCTTGCCTCCAGTATTTGCTACCTTGCAAATGAAGTCTAAGGAGCACAGGTTCTGCTTGTGACCAGAGAGGAAGCATAACCTTCCATGGGTGTTGGAGTGGAATGTTGGGAGCCCCTCAACATTACCTTAATGCAGCAGGGTCTTGCAGCCGGTGAGGTAACCATGCAAGTGAAGAACTTGCTGGCAGCTGAGTCTGGCTCTGAATGTAGGTGGACACGTGCGCACACTGGTTGTTACAGAGGAGAAAGAGCACTGCTACATCCCCTGATTTGTGATTCTAGGGCTAATTCTTGCTGTGTAAGTACAGGCTCAGGCTCTGGCAGTCAGGGTTTGTTTTATGTGCAGAGATTACAACTGGTTTATGGTTTTGAAGGGAAAGAGATTTGGGCAAGGTTTTTCTTGTCTGTGATCAGAAAGTATTCTTAGGTGTAGGAGAAAGATCTACGTGTCTGAAACTGAATATTTTGATCCTTATTTGGAATTCTAACAGCATCAAGAAGTGGGGTGGTGTGTAACACACCTGTGTTACCTGCTGTCTCAGCAATTTGTATTTGCCTTGTCACTGCAAGCAGAGGAAGATGCTGTGCTGCTGATCATCTGTGCTGATGGCTCACTATTAAGCCATTATCTGGACACAAGAGGCAGTCAAAAAGTGGAATAATTGCTTTTTACTTACAACAAACCAGCAGAGCTGTCCCAGGGTTTCAAGAGAGACAATTAAAGATATTGCATTGTTTTCTTCAACAGGAGAAATAGACCTGGGGTTCCCTAATAGCCCTCCTGGTTCAGTGCTGTGCTCTGAGCACGTTGTTGTGGGTTGCATTTATTATGAGCCACTTACTATTATCCCTAATTATTTAGCTGGGGGGAGGTCTCTCTCTAACAGGCGAATTTGTGACTTGATGAACACTCAGCTGTCTGTATTTAAGATAAAATTACTGTAATTAACAAATCGATCAACCCTACTTTCACTCTGCTGGCTGGGACAGAACAAACGGGCTAAATGAGACATATTTAGTACAAAGGTAGAGAAAGAGGTTTGCAGACTTCAGGATACACAGGCTTAAAGCTTTTTCACACACTGCTTTCAATGATAATGTCACATAATTGTCTCTCATTAGATAATTTTGTCTCCAACAAAAAAGCCCTCATGCTGTGCCCTCTGCAGCTCTGCCCAGCGAGGCAATTGTGGCTGCTGCATGGCCAGGTGGGTTGTTTTCTTAAACCCCAACCTCAAAAGGACTGGGCTGGATTCTGTGGGTGCTCTCCCATGTCTGACCTTCACACCCTTCCTCCCAGTGATGTTACACCATCAGAAGTCATCCCCAGCTCTTCCATTAGGTGACTGTACCTGCTTATAGTTGCTCTCTTTGGATAGGAACTCAAAGAGCTCTTCTGCAGCTGCAGGTTTGCCCTGGGTTTTGGTGCGGCTGCCCCTGGCACATCACAAGTGAGTTGGAATAGTCCAGGGTGCAGGACAGTCACCAGGCTTTGTGATTTGATTCACAGTTTCCTAATGAAAGCAAATGCTTGGAATCACGTGCTGTCTAGAAAGTCAGCTGCAGGGATTTGTTCCAGTTTAAGCTTCTGAGGTAAGCCTAGGTGCTTTGGCAAGTTTATGCTGTGTCTGTTGTCAGCCCATCCCAGCTGCCTTATCACTCCGCGGCTGTGTGGCATCTATGCACGTGTTTAAGGTAACTCTGTTACAATGGACGAGGGGCTGGAGAGCCAAGGAGATGCTCTGCACTTCTGTGTTCCGCTGTCCTGTGAAACCAGCTGGTAAATGGTTCGTGTGCACTGAAAGAAGAAACCAGCTCTGGCCATTGGTGCAAAGAAGGAGAGGGCAACTAAGTGCCATCTTCAAGAAATATTCCTATGATTGACTTTGTGAAGGCTGGGTCTGGCAATGATGGAAGCTGAGACTGCTCCAGTTACAAAATGGGGTTGCTCCAGCATCGGCTGGCTGCTGGATGGAAGGTTGCATGGATGTGATAGTCCTTCTGGCGATGGTTCTTGCTATACCCACTCATCCAGCAGAAGAGAGGTTGGCTTGTATGTGCTATGTAAGATAGCTTCCATCAAACGTATTCTGACTGAGCTCTGCCTATACCTGCTGGTGCACAGGCAGCTGTGGTGTGATCAGGGTGTTATGTCCCATGGGGTCAGGCAGCAGAGGAAGCCTGGCTTCATCTATAAAGCCGATGGTTCATCATTTGAGGGCCATGTTTCATGGTATGCGTGACTGCCCTCCATTTTGGATGCTGGCTTTCTGTGTCAGGCATTTTACCACTCTTCTCCCATCCTGCCCATCGCTATCCATTGGGCGTTCCCTCCGTCCAGCTTCGGAGACGTCTGTTGCTGGAGGGGACATCGAGTGGCTGCTGTAACTGTCACACTGGTGCAAGGAAAACCCGCACTGAGCCGTCAAAGGCATTGCCAAGAGCATGCGAAAGCTTCATTACCCAGGCTTTGTTCTGAGGAGCAGTCAGGCGGGGTTATCAGCCTGGTGCAGGCCGTGGTTGCGTAGCAACCTGACAGGCTGCGGCCCTGCTGCTCCAGAGCAGGAAGAAATACTCATTTTCCTCAATTTAGAGGCACTGTAAACATGAATTCATTACCGATGAGAGATTCACTAGATTTTACATCTCGTTGGTGCAATGGCGGGCGGTGTCGGCGTCGTTTTGGCATCGTGTAGGGGCACACTCACAGGTTGAACGAAGATGGAACAATCTCAGATTGGTTTGCTGTGGTGGTGTTTTATTTTTTTTTTTGTCTGCTGGTTTTCATCTCTTTGTCCTGCTTGGGACTCAGAATGAGAATGAGGTTTGGGATTGTCATTGCTACTTTCAATTTTTCAGGCATCAGCTTTGGTGTACATTGGGCGATGATGGCTATGGGGTTGAAATATCTGCATCCTGAAAGAGGAGCTGGGCTGCTGAGACCTTGTGTGGACATCCCTGTTATATTTGCCTGGATGTAGTGCCCCTGAGCCCACTCGGTACAGGGCAGCACACTGTTGTCATGCTAGTTAGCTCTTAACATCTGTATTGGCAGAAAGAATGCAGTTTGCGTGTTATGAAACTCCTTTCTTTCTTATGCTTGATCCTTTAACTTCTCCCTTCCAATATTGAACCATAATATATCTTCCCTTCTCATTAGCAATTCAGTCTGCAGACTGATTCAGATTAACTTGGACTTACACTGTATTAAACACTTTAAGAAAAAATCAGAAGGGCTCAGGATGTTTATGAAAAGCAATTTCCTCAATGCCAGGCAGTTTAATAACTCTAGAGTCAGTGGCATTCAGGCTCATTTATTTTAAGCTGTGTTTCTAAACTGTGACGGGTCAAAAATAAATAAGGCAGGGTGGCAGATTTGGCATAGGAGAGCTCATTTCAAACAAAAGAACATATGCAAGTGCAAGAAATAACATAGCTTATAGTCCACACAATCAGAGGCTCATTTGAAAAGCTTGATGTTCTTGTAGATCAATATTTCCCTGCTGAATCATTGGCAAAAAGTAAACGTTTGGAGGTGTACATGGCAGAGAAGAGAGAACTCTGCTAATCTCTTGTCCACATTGCTTTGTTTCTTGTAGTATGAAGGTTGTTCTGTGTATCAGTCTGGGTTTTTTTCTTTAATCAAGTTCCCGGCATAGAGGTGTATAACCCCAGGCAGTGCTTTGCACCTGAGACCTCAGACCTATTCAAGCAATAAATGCAAGCTTTGCAGTATGTTTCAAAGGACTTGTTAAAAATATTGGAAATCGGTATCTTGTAGCAAACAAAGTGAGTTAATAGTATTTGTTGGAAACACCTTCTGCAAGCCATATGGGACGCTGAGCAGGTCAACTGGAATGTGTAACAGCATCCACCTCTCTCCTGCTTCTGTTTGTGGATATTCAAGCACAGTTGTTGGTGTTTTTGAGTTAGTGCAGAACGTGCTGAAGAATGAAGCTGAACTGCTTTGTATCCTGCTCCACTTAAAGAAATGTGGGGCTTTACAGCCCAGGAAAGTCCACCATGTTCAAGTTAGAAAGTCCAAATTGTAAGAAATTTCCCCCCAAAATGGAAGGGCCAGATTGTCATTAAGGTACAGGTTGTGGAAACTGGCTTCTGTTGGGGAAGCTTCCTTTCACATTATTCCTTGGTGGAAAATACCCCAATCTTTTCCCTATGGAATATGAAATACCACAAATAGTTCCTTGCTATTCAGGATATTAACTTTAATTAAAGTGTTATCCAACTTGCTAATATTTAACACCTATCTGTTGGATATCTCTGTGAATAATTGCGCAGGTAAATTGTTTGTCATTTGTTCGGAACCAGCTGTGAAGGCAGGAGGCAGAGGTGGCTCTGCCTTTTGTTTGGTGGAACACAACAGTTACAAATCAGGTGCCCAGCATGAAGAGTTATTTAAGAGTCCTAACTTTTTTTTCCCTAATGCTCCTGAGTGCTCACTTATTGGAGGGCTCACACTGTGAATCCCCAGGAATTCGTGAGATGTTTTATGTGTTTGTGTACTTCAAATGAAGCTTACGAATGCAGGCTGCAGGCCCTGGGTTGTTGTAGAGCTGATAGTTTCTCCTAATTATTCTAACAAGGAGGCTGCAAAAACACCCGCTGCCTTCCTGTGGCATCCTTCTTTTGAAAACTGTGGTGACAGCCATTCCTTTCAAACAGTTTTAGGCCAGAAATGTGCAAGGATCTGCCCTCACTGCTCTGTGCCATATTTCTGACCGTGACAGTCCTCACCTTATCCAGGTGACAGAGTTGCACCACAGTCTGGAATCTTCAACCCGTTGATGAACTTATGAATGGGCCTGCTTGTTTGAAATGGGTTTCAGTGCCAGCTGGACTGGCTGATGCTGGAGTTATGGGGGTCCTTTCTTCAGTGGTGGTGTGGATAATGGATGAAGCAAACTGAAAAATATGTGAGGAATGCTGTCAAGATCCATGACTGCTAGTTTGTGACTTCAGTCACTGTTATCCCAAATAACGCTTTTTATGTTGGACTGTATTCTGGTTGTGATGCTTGCTGTATCATTGCCCTATGAGCAAGGGTACCTAATAATGGTATCCCTTGGTGTCGTATCATTTCAGACTTTCTGAGATCAAAATCAGTTTCTTTAAAAACAATTACGCCCTAAATTCTGTCCTTCTAAGACAGATCAGACATAAACATTTCTTCACCTTTCTGCCTGTCCCCCTTCTCTTCCTCCGTGTCCTAAAGCCTGTGATCTCCACGACTGAGTGAATTAATGCACACGTAAGTACCTACAGTAGAATGCAAATGCACAACACAGTGACAAATACTGCTGCTTTGATGGTCAAAGGATTATTTTTAGAACTACTGTAATAAACCAAGTCCTACAGCTTGCTTGCCCTAGCAAGGATTAAATGGAGAAAATGTGATGCCCGGTCCTCCCGCAGCCCTGCCTGTGAGGATCTCAGCTCTCAGAGCCATTTCTGAATCATCGCTTGATGTGTTTGGCTGCAGGGCACTGGCCGAGTCCCAGGGTAGTCAAGGGCTGAATTGCAGCACGTCATGCAGGGATGCCTGCTGCTGCAGTGGGCACATGCATTGGTGACTGCCTTTTTGCTTTTTAATTCCTCAGATTTAAAGGAATGGTGCCTGTGTGTGTGTGTGTGTGTGTGTGTGGAGGGTCATTTTGCTTATGGAGGTATAGAGAGCAAGAATTGTCATCTAGATTGTTCACAGTGCTTTCAGTTCACATTCTGGCTCACCAGTGCTTTGCTTTCACTCCAGACTTTGAGAGATGACTTTGTCTGTCCTTCCTTCCCAAATAGCCTGTCTGAAACACAAGCTGAGAAAAATTTCTGTCTGAAAATTGTACCTGATTTAAGGCTTCCCTGCAAACCAGAGTGTCTGGTCAGGTGGCAGGATAATACATACAAATAGCTGAGGAAGCAGATAGTCTGCCAGCATTAGCTGCTCAGCTCCGATGATGCAGTCCCAGCTGTTTGCAATCTTCACTTTTCTAGAGAACCCATTTCCAAGACTATAATCATTTGACAGCTTTTAATCTTCCAGTGCAGATGTGACAAAATAGTTTCATAATCCTCTGCTGTGCTTTAGGCTGCTCATCCTGTAGATCTGTGGCTGACTAATGCACGGCTGTGTCCTGTGGTATGTAACAAAGCCACACTGGCCTCAGCTGTGTGAGCCACAGGGCTGTCACGTTGCGTACAGTAAACGCCTCCAAAAGTGGGTGCGCTGTAAATGCATCACCGTGGTTCTCAATGCGAGTTGGAAACTCGAAGCAAAAAGCCACAAAAACACAAAGCAATACCCACAGTGATTGGCACCTGGAAGAAAAAAAAACAAAACAAAAAACACTTGTGTGAGTCATGGTAAGGAAATCACTGGCGCTGAGTAGCACCCTCTGCATGAGCAGAGCAGTGATTTTCCTAATGCTGTACCTGCAACGTGGCCTCCCTGCTTTCAGTTACGTTAGGTGATGCGTGTGTGGGCTCGAGGCCAAAAATAGGAGATGGTGACTCACCCCTGCTCCTCCAAGTGGGTGTAGATCATCAGGCTGCAGCTCACTCCCTTGTAAAGGATGCTGATGGCTTAAGAGTGCTCCTGTGGTGTTTCTGTGAGCCATCTGTGGGAGGGAAAGCACGGGGATGACGGGGATCAAACCAAGGAGCTTGTCATCTGAGTGCCACGAGTCCTATGGGAAGGGGATCAAGTTTGAAGTTGAGGCTGCTTTGAGAGAAGGAGGGAAGGGCTGATTATACATCTGAATGTTTCACTGTACCTTGTGCACGTGGTCATCTGAGGTTATGGGTGTTCAATTTACACTGAGTGCACTGCTTTGACCTTGTTTAGGCTGAGTGAAAGACTGACCAGATGCTTGCCCACAGTTAGGGTCTGCATATTCTCTTGTTCTTAGATGACCACATTAACTTAAAAATAATAAAACGTTCAACGAGTTTCTCAGTGTACACAGAGCCTGAAATGGAGATAAATGTGGCTAAAATATCAATATCTCATCAGTACTAGAATTTCTTTTTGGGAAGTGTTGCTGAGCCCTACAGGGGGAAAATGGGGCAAGACCATTTTCTTTGGAAAACACCTCTGATTAGATATGAGAGTTATTAGTTGGAAATTGCTTTTTCTTTCTCTGCCTAACGAATCTACTAAAGCTCATGGAAATGAGTGTGGAAGGTTTTGATAATTAATCTAACAGTTGTTTTTGTTAGAAATAGCAATAACAACAATAAGACTTAAAGATATGGAGAGACACGAGTCCAAAGCTGAAATGGGATGTAAATCCCATCATTTATCTTCTGTATTTTTAGAAAGAAGAAGTGACTGACGCACATGCTTAATTCAAACTAAATAGCCTATAAAACAAGTTCCCCAAGGCTAATAATAATAATATCAGGATAAATGAATATAGGGATGATTGAATACAGGATACAATGAACGGCGAATATGGAATATAAGATACATATCACACTAGCAAGAGCGGGCTGCTGTTTATGGTCTGTGCAGAAGTCCAATCCATCATCTGACCAGAGGATGTAATGCAGTTAGAATCAAAAAAGATTCCTCTGTCCAAAGCAATACATGCCTGTTATAAACCAGCAAATGCAAATAATCAATCAAAAGCAGCAAGCAAACAAAAGCGGAGTATCATCAAGCAATAATTCAGATCACAGCTGTGATTATGAGCAATAACCTTAAATCTGCTATTTAATTAATATTAAGCTTCTGACACCCTCTATGTTGGGGCCCATAAACCTTCTCTGCCTAATATGACAGTAGCAAGACACAACGCTGTGTTCCTCACGTCTCTGTGCAAGTGAATTAGCCATTCATGGATCCCTCATCGAAAGCTCTCAGGTCTGAGTGCATAAATATCACTCCCTTCATCCCAGAGCTGCTCGGGCAGCAGGCTGGCAGGGACCAAGCACCCCACACTGGTGGTGCCTACTGAGGCAATCTGCAGCATCAGTGGCCCAGGAACCTGGGGTCTGCAGGTGTTCTGTTCGAGCACTCAGTTTAGCAGAGGAGATCTGATGTCTTCAGCAGGAAAAGTGGCTCCCACCTGTCCCCGCTGCCCGGATGGTCATAGGCTGCTTCCAGGTGAGTGAGCAAGCTGCTAGATAGATACATCTTTGCACTAAGATCTTATATTTGCTGATGGAAGCGGCTTCCTTCACCTTCCTGTGCTTTGTGAGTGTTTGCGTTAAATGACCTTTGGAATGAAAATATTAACAGAAAAGGAAAACATGGTTGTAATTTATGAAATGTTAGCCCAGATGCCTCTAGGGGGCTGTAGACCTTTCAGTCTTTCAAGCTGATACATTGCTGTGGTGCTGGCATCTACACAGGTGCACTTAAAGAGTCAATTAAGGAAAAGCTGTGTATTTACACAGCCTGGGTTCATTTTGCATTTCAGCATCTTTCTTTTTAAATAGTTGAGCCTGCTGGTATTTCTTAAAGAGGCTGCTCGTTCAGAAAGTGCTGGAGGAGTGAGGGGATGGAGCACAGGCTGATGCCAAACTATGGAGGAGGATGTGTTCCTGTGGGAATGGGGAGGACCAGGCATCTGCTGGCCAGCAGTGTCCAGGTAGAGCAACCCTTGGTGGTAGGCTTTGGATGTAAAAGGTGTTGGCAAATGATTGTAAATAATTGTCATGTTTCCTGGGATGTTATCTGAAAGAGAACAGAGAAAGTGGGCACTATGCTGGCAGGTGGGTTTTTTTTGTGCAATTCAATTTCCTGGGTAAAAGACCTCAGTTTCTGTCTTCATTACTGGCCAGGAGCTTCCATGCAGGGATGTAAGGACATTAAAAGATTCTCTTTGAACTTTGAGGTAGATCAATGCAAAATGGAATGGGGGGAAAATTGTTTATTGCAGACAAAAATGCAGCACTGTGAATAACAAGGAACAAAATGCAGCCGAGGGCTCAAATTGAATCTCTATTATGCCTATGATTAAAGATAATGTGCTAGAAAGGGGGAATTACAGGAGCGTTTCTGTGCTAGGCTGAAAACGCAGTGATTACTGCTCCGGAGCCCTCATTGGCCTGGGCTTGATATCTAAATCACAGGGCTATTACATGAAACGAGCCTGTGCTCATTCTGCAGTGCGAAGCCCCTCCGCTGCCCAGCTGGTGGAGGGAAGTGGCCCTTCTTGGGCTTGGGGGCTCCTTTCCTGATTTTATTGACAGTGGAGGGTTTGGAATGCTTTGCAGGACAGAGGGGCTGGCTGGGTTCCATCTGTGTCCCTTCTGTGGGCGGTGAGCAGGAGGTGAGCTTGCTGATGCAGGGGAGAAGTGTTATTCTTCATGCTGGCCAAAGCCTTTCCCCTGCTCCCCGTGTTCTCAGTGTCAGCAGTGCAGAGCTGGAGGCCCTGCAGGACTAAGGCATGAGTGATTTGAGTTGTGGCTTCCCTTGAAAAACTCAGAAATGCTAAGGAAAAGGAAATGGGAAGGAAGCAGAGCTGAGATTAACTGCATGCCCAGCAGTACTGGGTGTAAAACTACTGTAAACAGGTGTGCAAAGCAGGGGAGCCGTGGGCTGGGATGGGCAAGTGGAAGGGCAGAGTTTTGTTTCTGATTATAAACGTCATTGCAAACCTGAAAGTCTCTGTCCCTCTGAGCGTCTCTGATAACACTGTAAAATAGGAAAAAAATATTACTTTGGTGCATTTTGATCTGAACAGTTTATAAAATCTCCTGCAGAAGAGTGTGGGGGGCATTATAGAAGGAGCATTATGTTTGGTTGGATTTTCTAGACTGGAATAGCATACAATAACTCTGTACAATGCCCTCTGAAGAGAGCTACCTGGAAATCACCACCCTGAGCTCTGAACAGCTTAATTTTACTGCAAAATTTCACACTAAAGTGATTTTTCTTTTAAGTGGCTAACAATCAAATCTGTATAGGTCCCATACGTTACCTACTGTCCCATGTAAACCTCCAGCCAGTTCATGAGTGCTGTTTTGTTTTAAAACTAAGCATTGAATTTTATGAAATCCATGTCCTGCTATTGATAACATAGGGTGAGGCAGTGCAGAATTGATGATGTTCTCAAGAAGAAACTTAAAAGCTTTTAAACAGTTAGGGTTGTAAGCAGTAGCTTAATTACAAACGGTAATTACAAACTAAATTACCATTCATATTGATTTGGGCTTAAAACTGGGGGATGCTTCTCTCCATTCAGAGCAAAATAATTGTCTGTAGGGATGAGACAATCTTGGTGACGAGATTTATTTAGTAAGCTCAGGGCGCTTTGCACTGATTTCAGAACCACTCAGCATCACAAGCTGTTCTCTCTGGGAGATCTTTCCCTGCTCCTCATCCTCAGCCCTGCGAGCCCTGAGCTGGGAATTGTGCTATCAGCTGCCTGCAGGGCTCTGCTCCTGGCTTATCTCCCCAACACACACAGCGTGCTGCCAACCGCTCCTCAGCTCCCAGCCTCGAGGTCTCCCAGAAACATCAGCAGCATCCATGCTGTCCCTCTGTTTTTTTTCCCTTTCATATTATGGGGATGGGGTGGGGGAAAGCATCCTTTACCGTTCATAATTTCCCCAAGCTTAAAATGTGCAGTGTTGTCTGATGTGCTCATTGTGTGTCTACACAGCTGTTTAACTGCACCTTATTTTTAATCATAGAATTACTTAAATTCAGTGTTATGGGGCACACAGCTGCCTACTCAGCCTCCTGTCATCAAGGCCACACCGTACCATTGCTGCTGCTCCAGCCTGCCCTGGTCACTGCTGTGTTTTTTTCGTTTTTCTGTGGCCACTCCTATTTCTTCTGCTGCTCTGGCTGCCTTTACCTGGGTCACTAATGTCACAGCTGTCATCACAGTGCCAAAATGTGGCAAGAATGGCATGGGGAGCAGGAAGAGATTGGGGCTGGAGGAGATGTCAGGGAAGCATTTGGCTGATGAATACAAGCATTTGTGTGAGGTTGCTGTGATTTTACTGAAAAACTGGGTGATGTGGACAGGGTGAACTGCTAGCTCTAAGCTCTGTGCAGTTTTTAATGTCCTTAAAGGAGGAAGAATACTTGGAATTCAGAAGGGCCAGGCTGAGGTGCACAGCAAAGGTTCAATGCAGCAATGGCAACCCCGCAGTAGGATGAGGCAGTGGCATCTCCTCTTTCTTATGGGTCCCCTATGCCTGGTTCCTATGAAATTCTTGTGGCAACGAAACACGTCTCTGTGGCAGTGTATCCATAGTGAGGGTGAGGTGATTGTGCTGAAGCCCAGCCTCCTCCTGTCAGGTCTTCTCAATGCAAGCAGTCAAGGCCAGAGGCACCATACTTCTCTTTTCACGGTTATTCTGCTGTAATTCTCATTTATTTATTTATTTTTTCTCAAGAGCTGGTCATGTGTGAAATCAGGCAAAGGTTAAACTGCAAAGCTCTCTTAGCCAGGCAAAAATGTGACCCTCAGCCTGGGGCAGGGATGTCTGACCTACACTGCTGTGTGCCTTGTTAGGCTCTGTGTTTCCAGAGATGAACACTCAGACACTGTGACCCCACGTTGCTCCTTGCTGTGAGGTTTTAGCCCAAATGTGTGAGTGTGGTCCCCTCTGCCCTGGTAACGTGTTCCATCAGACTTTTGGCTGTCAAAAAGAAGCTGCTCTGTGCAATTCTAGTGTTACACCAGGAGAAAGCTCCCATGTCTCCAGAGGGAGCAGGAGTTGTTAGATGTCCCTTTGGGATTGTGCCACTGCAGGTGAACAAATAGATTCTTGCATGTGTTTGTAAGGCATATACTTGACTCGTGACATGGCCACGAGTGTTGACTGATGGCCTCTGCTTTGTAGGGGAATTGCAGAAATTTAACATCAATTACATACCTCAGCCACAATGCAATTTACACAAACGCAGCCTGAAGGCATTTTGCTGCCAGCACGCTGGGTGGCAGCTCTGCTTGGGTGTGCTGAGTGGACCTGGGACTGAAATTGCACTCTACGTTGCTTTGTGTGTTAAAAAGAAGTGAAGCTGCAATAAAGCCAGCTGTCACCTTGCAGCTGCATCCATCTGTGGAGTCCCGTGGCCCGGCCAGGCCTGCAGGGCCCTGTGCCCACTGACCCACGGAGGGAGGGAGCCATGAGGGTGAGGGGTTTGCTTGTGTTGTCAGCAAGGACGGTGCTTAGATACAGCAGAGGGTTCTGTAGCAATGGTTGCCTTCTGTGAAGTCTTCTGTTATTAATTTTTCCTTGTGGCAAACCTCCCTTCTACATCTGCTGTGGTTTTCTCATCCCTATGTGGATGCTGCATGCTCTGTGTTGCAGTCCTTTGTGTGGTGAGAAAGGCAGCAGTTTCTCTACTCAATCCTTCTGAGTTTCCCTTGCGTTTTTGGGAATGTTTCCAATCACATCTCTGTGTGATTTTTAGATTTGTAGCTAAAGAGGAAAATTGCAAAAGGTCCAACATTGTTTCAGGCTCAAGTATCTGCTGCAACACAGCTCTGATGGGCCGTATCTTGGCAGTAACATCTGTCTTCTTTCCTATTCCTTCTGGGCACACCTGCCCACCTGATACATTCACAAAATAAATATGTAGGTAATTGGGCCCCACATGGTATTACAGAACAGCTCCAAGCCTCTTGGAGTCCTCGCACCCATTTTTAAGGTCACCTGAAGTTCTGGTCCAGGAGCTGAGGCTGAAAGACGGGCAGTGACTTACTGCCTTCTAGCTGCCAAATTAAAAGTCAGGGTTCCAAAGGGATCAGAACTCAGGGCATGTCAAAACTGCTGACATCTAAGGTGAATTTTGGAAGAAAGCACAGCTGACCTTCCTTTCCGTTCTGCAGGCTGCTCATTTCTTTGGTGTCTGTACAAAAGCCCCCGCAGACAGAAAATGATCTTTGCTTCCACATCAGGACTCAGATAAACAAAGGCATCGTCGCCTACCCCCAGAGAGGCTGGGGTGTAATTGAGGTTATTAGCTCTGCCATTCTTCAGACAGCAGAGTGAGCTGGCAGGGGGCCGAGCCCACCCCCTCCAGCAGCATCCCAGCTGCTCCAGCCGTGGCTGCATTGCATGGCTCTGCACTATCACTTCTCCACACACTGGGAGCTTTGGAGATGGTAGCTCATCCGGTGCAAAACAAAATGAAACTTCAGTGATTGCAAAATATTCCCCTTTTCCACCCAGTTGCCCTCAAGAGGAAGCTTTGTAGGCTGGGGACAGCCCATGTGATGTCGTGCAACTGGATGCCTCCTGCTTGTTTTACTAGGGCTGTGTGGCCATTGAAAGGGCAGAGAAACTGAATAGATATTTTAACCACTGGATTAATTTTAGATTGCTTTTTAATGGCAGTGGATATCAAAGGGATCATTGATTCTGCTCTGTAGTGACTTGTAGAGGTGACTGCCTGGGTTGGGATGGGTTTGCTGACACTGGTGCCTGAATGAAGCATTCTGGGGCTGTTACCGGTGCTTCCAGACCAAACCTGGGTGTGATGGGAGAGCCCTGAGCACCAGGGGAGCTCCACTGCAGGGTCCTATCTTAGGGCACAAGCATAGCCTGGAGCCGGGCTTCTCAGTGCATGGTCCTGATTGAATTTCTTGTTATTCTCTGATTTTGCCCTTAGGCAAACACTGTTGTTGTAACACAGGGTGTTTGTGTTCCCTCAAGCATAGTGCTGAACCACTGCCTTGCTGTGGTTACCTCAGCTGCTCCAGAGACTGCAATGCTGGAACACCTCCGAGCCATTTTCCTGGTCATGTTTGTGACCTGCTAGATCACTGTTAAATAACTGATTTGGAGACAATGGATTAAGCCATACATCAATAACAAAGCAGTGTGTCTATCATGAGAGGGGACCATGGGATGAGATGACTGGAGGCATTTCAGCCCTCACAGGGTTTGCCACTGCAAGACCTGCTCCCCATGGCAGAGCTCTGCAGCAGCCTTCCACCTGTGAGCTCCTCCCAGAATGTCCACTTCCAGCACTTGATAAGATCAGCATTGATAACAGACCTTGCCCTGCTTGCATTTCCTTGCTGGAAAGGCTTAAGCCTGCAGCATCCCCGCTCAGGAGGGGCTGGAACCCCATGATGGGTCGGTTTGGTTCTGGTGTTGGTCTCACGGTGAGGAGGGGCCAAAGCCACACGTGTGGCACAGCATAATTTTGGGACAGCTGCAAGTGGAGTTGCAGGGATAGCAGAGGATAACCCATCCCACAGCCTCTCCTCACCCGGGTGCATTTGGCCACGCTTTGGGGCAGCTGCTCAGTGTCCTGTGGTGTTCCCTACATGACAAACAAGCTTCTTCCTCCCGTGCTTGCTCACAAGCAGGAGACAAAGCTGCAATCATTGTTTTTATCCGCCCCTGTAGCTTGATAGATTAATGTCACGCTTCTGGCTGCTGTAATTTGATGAGGAACGTGTGGTATTGGTGTCTAGAAATCAGAATGGTGGGTGCTTTACAAACATCTCGGTGTCTAAAAATAGCTGCAGTGCTGCTCAGGCATTTCAAGCAGAAGAACATGCAATGGAAGCCCAGCAATGCTTGAGGGAATAGCAGACTTTCCATTTAAGGCAGTATTATTGAATTGGATAATCTGATTAAATATATAGGTTATGTGAGGACTTGATTCCAACTCCCCTTAGAAACTGCTGCATACGTGTGAAAATGGCGTAACAGCCAACTGCGTGCCAGGGAGAATGGCAGTAAATGCTGTTCTTGATGCAACTGCTCTGGCGAATTCGGAGGCAGATGCGTTCTGCTGCTATTTGGATAAAGGGCTCTCCACGCAAATAGCTTTATGAACTGCTGTGAATTGTCCTCTCCCAAAGTAACTGATTAAATCTGAGTCATCAGGCTTGAATTTGCCGTGTTTTCTTTATCCTTTCATTCATTCACTGGGATTATGTGCCAAATGTACTCCTGTGATCACGTTGCAATGGACACAACTGAAAGCCACAGAGGTTGCTGTTTGATCTCTGGTTTTGGCAGCAGTCGTACCCCGCTCCTGTGAGTTAAGCACACTGGATATATTTGCCCCGCTGTTCTCCTGTCCCTAAGCAAGGGGTTTGCCATACGCGGTGGTTGGCTGTTTATTAGCATAGCTTAATGGCCAGCTATAAATAGAAATGCAGGGAGGTGCAGATGGAGACCTGCCTGCCTGGGTTCCCGTCTGTGGTCGGTCTCTATTTATTTTTTTTTTCCTCTCTCTCTTTTCCACAGCGATAAATAGTTAAAAGGCAATTACAATGTTAATTTGTGGCGTTAATGTGCTGCAGCAGGAAGCGAGGGAACGCGCGGGCGGCCGCAGGACCCGTCGGTTCCCATTAACCAGCCTGGCTGCCGGGGGAGTTCTGTGCTGTGCAGAGACACGGCCGGCGTGTTATCGAGTCTGACACTGCAAACGATGCAATCATGGTCAAGTGTCCCAGAAGGACCACGGTGCTGAATAAAGATAAAGCCACTCAGCTCTTTCTTTCCTCGCCGAGGTCATTGGGAAGGGAAGGATATCATTAGCCCAGCAATAAATCTCACTCCCGAGGCTTCTCTTTTTGGCTTTCTCTACCACAACTTCTGTTTTGCCCTGTGAGGGCCGTGCTGGGATGGGGCTGGTACCCAGTCTGTGGCTTCATCCCCAGGGGACTGCATTGTGGCCTTGAGGTGAGCATCTGCCAGCTGTGCCACATCGCTCCTCTGCAGCTTGTTGCTGCCAGATGTGGTCCTTTGCAAATCTTGTGAGCATCCCGTGCTTCCCAGCATCCGTTGGGACGCCCTGCCCCTCATCTGTCCTCACCACTGAGCCAAATGGAGACACTGGGGCAGTGTCAGGGCTTGGATGCTTTGGACAGACAAGGTTTGCTCAGTCCTGTCTGGCCAAGGAGAGTTCCAGTGCCCTTTGAAGGGCTTTTGGTGACTCCTGGGCTCCATCAGCAGCCATTAAGTGTCTGGACCCCAAAGCCAATGTTCCAGTGTGTGATGAGGGTCCTTGAAGGGAATGTCACATTCTCCCTCAAGGATCCCCATTTTCTTTGTGTTATGTCCCAGCTTTCCTCCCAACAAAGGTTATGAGGCTGTGACAATTCCTCTTGCCTTTCTATGAAGGCATTGGCTGAGGACGAGGAAGAACAGCTCTCCAAGTTGGGGACTTGCTGTAGGACGTCATTGTCCTATGGCCAGAGGATGGCTGGGCACTGCCAGGCTTTAAATGTTTGGTGAGAATTAGGAGAGCTCCCCTCGCATTGCCTGTCTCCAGTGCTCCCTTGTGTAGTGAGGTTTATTGGAAGAATTTACAGCAGAATTTTAACTGAGCTGGAGATTAACGTGAGATTTGCAAACCTGGACTGTGGGCAAACATAGCAATGCTCAGGTAAAACCCCAGGCTGTATGTTGAAACCTGAAATATTATTCTTAGTTTCAGTATGGAGCAGCACCCAGCTGATCTCTTCATGGCTCCTAAGCTGCTTTTGTTGTGGCTTAACACCCTACTCTGAGCACGTGAGAACTGTAATGTTTCATAGTGCCAGCACCTAAGCTCAAATCATGGCTTTCGGCTCACACATTTGTTCTCTTTCCCTGTCCTTGTTGATGGAGTAAACTTGCAGTACTTCATGTAGAGTGGTCAGGCACTGGAATGGGCTGCCCAGGGAGGTGGAGGAGTCACTGACCCTGGTGGTGTTCAAGGAACGTTTGGATTTTGTGTTGAGAGATATTGTTTAGTGAGAACGATTGGTGATAGGTGGATGGTTGGACTGGATAGGTAGGTCTTTTCCAACCTTGTAGGTCTTTTCCAACCTTGGTGTTTCTATGATTTCTGCAATTCTGTAATTTCTTGAATGATAGAACAGCCTTAATCAAATGGTTTTTGGTCAGGATGTACACGCATAGAGGAAACCAGCCTGCAAACCAGATGACTTGGTACTGAAAGAAGCATCCCTTTTACAGAAGGAGCTAACCTTCTGAGGTATTAAAACTCATCAGCCTCTCCCATTTAGGGAAGAAAAAAAAGGCTTTTAAACATCAATTTAGAATCCATTTGCAAGCTCTCTCAAGGCCTTTTATTGCCACTTAGATCCAGTGAGAGTTCTCACTAATGAACAGCCCAAAAGTGCAGAAAAGCAGTTATGGTCTGTGTGAGAAATGGAATTTCTGGTTTGTTTATTTATTTATTTGTTTAAACTAAAATGAATATTGATTTATTATATTAGCAGTTGATAATAAAACATTTTTCGGGGTTCCTGTGAAGAGGACAGAGAGAGAGAATTACCAAACACCGAAGTCCCAAAGGACAAAAGGCACATTCCTGCTCCTTGCAGCCCTGGCTCAGCACTGTGTCCCCAGAGAGGATGGGCAAAAGGTAGTGCCGCTAAAATAAATGTTATTAAGCTGAAGATGATTTATTTTCATAAAAAATCATAGAATCACAGCACAGTCTGGGTTGGCAGTGTAGTTCTTTAACCACCTGGTGCGCAGGTGCTTTTCTTTCTCTGTTCTGTGACTTGTTGTTCTGAGACAAAGTTGCTCAGGGGTCCAGTGCCTCAAGAATGCAGATACCGCCAATTGAGTTTGGATTTTGAACGTAACAGTTGTTTAGTAATGCTAAATTCCACTTAAAATCTGGTGTGTCTTGGGTTGGGTGTACAACAAAGAGCTGTACTCCATTGTTATGGTGGGGACACTGTTGCCACGTCCTCCTCAATTAAAAAAGAAAAAAAAAGTTGCTATTTATTTGCTCACTAGCTATTAGTCTTTCTGTGTGCAGGAGACAGGAGGAAAAGGAGTGTTGGTAGGAAAACTGTAGTCTGGATTTGCTTAGATATGCTGAATTAAGGCTGTGGGCATAAAATCAGCTCTGATGCCTTTGGTTGCCTATGGGCCTCCATTTGTGATGGTTATGAAGCTCTTTGAATACTTGTGTATTTTCTTAGCAAGAAGGTTATGCTGGACTTTGGCACCCTTTGTGAAAGCCAGTAGGCAATGTGTTGGTGTGAATGTGAAAGTTGAATGTGTTTAAAAAGCATTAGTAAAGACTGTCTATGTCTCACTGACATCTGTGGGAGTAGTATTTGCTCCTCAAAAATAAATAAACAAAGAAGTATGCATACAAATATATAGAGAGAGACCTAAGAAGAAGGGCAGAGTAAGTAGGAACATCAACACAATGTTCCTGCTTTACAAAGGTGATGTACTGAGATTCCTCCACATACCTTCTCTTTCTCCTTATGCCCATTGTTGGGACAACTTGGGCTCTGCCCACTTCATCACCCAAACTCAGATTGTTCCCAGTGCTGGATCTGTCTGAGGCTGTTCTGCGTGGAAGAGACTCGAGAATTAAGAGACCCAAGTTGGGTGTAATTTAAGATCCAACAGGGAAACACCATCTTGTTTGTGGTCTCAGTGAAAACAGTGACTGCAGTGCAGTGCCAACGTCTTCATGGAGGTAAGGCCATGCTGGGCTCACACCTGCACCCCTGCTTGCCCTTTAGTTGAATGGACAAAAACAAGGATCAAACGGTGATGTTGCTGTTACTTATCTTCACAATAACGTCCTCCTTATGGGTAGAATAGCAACGTAATAGTAAGGTCCATCATTTGCAAATGATGATTATTTTATTTTTCTTCACGTAGATCCAAATACTCTGCTATATTTGCCAAAAGAGACAGATTGTTCCCCCCTTGGCACTCTGTGGTGCCACGCAGCTGGTGTGGATTTTAATATCATCATCCTCAATTTAAAAAAATTAAGCCAATTTTAGATGAGAAATAAAAAAAAAGATTTTTCACCCCCCCCCTTAAGATGTTATAAATAGGAAAACATCATCAACAAACTCCGTCACTGTGCAGGAGCCTAATTTCTTCCTCTCCACTGGGATCTGGTGTGTTTTTCAGCCTCTGTCATTAATTGTGCTGTATTGTGTGCATTTTCTGCTTCACTAGTTAGTCAGATAGGCAGCAAATGGAGTCAGCTCTAGGTCATGGAACACAAAAAGCCAACTCCTGCTGTCTCCCAATCAGGTAGAGATATTGAATTGAGCTTCACGTAATTGAAAACATTAGCAGGCTGGAAAATAAGCCAATTCTTAAACACAGGGAAAAAAATAAATAGGAGAAGGTCTGAAATTCCTGATGGAGCTGATCCAACTCCCACTGAAAGCTACAGAAATTCTCCTCTCTATTGTGATGGGATTAGGTTGAGGTGACTGGAAGGAGGTGCTGAGCGCACAACAATGTAGCACAAATAAAATAAAATTCCCCCAGAACCTGTGAAGAAAATAAGGTTTAGTATTCCTATATTTTTTTGTATAGACATGCTGAGGCATGGGGGAAAAGAAAAGGTTTTTGACTGTTCTTATTGTTAAACTGGATGATAGTGACTTTTCCTTATCCTCAGAGTTCATCGACGCATTTCATTCATCCTATTCTGAGCTTTTTCTTTCTTTTTATTTCTTTTTCCACCTTGATGCCCAGAACTTGCTTGTAGTCTATTTCTGACGAAGGGATTTCTGCAGGGCAGGCAATGCCCCCTGTTCCATGGTGGGCACTCCCCTGGCTGTGGGTTTCTGACTGACACCTGCACCTCCAGCTCTTCCCAGAGTCACAGCTTCACCCTGGACTGGCTGGGATTTCTGTGCCAGACCCCCATTGCAGGGCCTTTTTTAAGCTTATTCCTAATAACCTTGGGTGAGTAGATAAATATTTTGATGCCTTTATGTGTGTAGGGTATACCTTTAGCATAGGTGTCCACCTTTTCTCACTTTTTAGTTTTGTGGTTTGAGTCAGTGGTGACAGAGCTCACTCTGGCTGTAGGAGTGCGCAGAGGAAGAGGCTAGAATGCTTCAGAATGCTCTGCTTCTTATTTACAGCACAACACTGTTACAGGAGGAAGCCAGACTGCAGTTCAGGCTCAGCGAATGCTGCAGGTAGGGCAGGAAAGCAGCATCTCCCAGCTGCTCTACAGGGAGCATCTCCAGGTGCCTTCATAGAGACTCATTCCTGGTATTAAAATACAGGGCAGGAGGAAACAGGGAGGGAAAGAGGCTCAATTTTCTGTGCAGACATATTTTCTTCTGGGATAACTGTAGCATTTCTTCCCATTGAGCACCATGCAGCATTCAGCACAAGCTTGCACTTTACATTGCAGCGTGCAAATATCAGGACTCTGTGCCTGGCCTCCTCTGTGCCGTGACACCGCCAGCCAATACGTGCATTTTAATTAGAATTAATTTGCATGTGCTTTCTTCCAAATCTCCTTAGATCTGAGGAACGCAGAAGAACCGTCGTGGCTGTGCAAAGCATGTAAGGAAAGGAGCTGTACAAGGGTACGTGGTGGAGCGTCGCTTATCGGGTGGCAGTGCTGGCAGATGCATCCTCAGGGACCTGTGTTGGGAATGGCAGGAGCAGTGACGTGCGCTGAGCAGAGGAGATAAGGTGAGGAATAATTCCTCATTGCCTCCTGCTGCTTTGGGCTTGCTATCTTACATCATTACACCCCCTGCTCTGTGTACGTGGAGTGTTCAGCGCTCCGGCCCCACGATGCCCATGCAGCATATCAGCAGCACAGCAAAATGTCTTAGGTTTGGTGCTCTGAATCTGCTCAGCTCCACGGCTCTGAAAGGGGTGAGTGTCAGCTTGCTGCTCTGCGTTATTGGCCCCAGAAGAGCGATAGGATTCTCTGAACAAAGAGCCACCGGGGTGCACGTGGATGGATGTGGATGAGTGGCTGCAGCTCCTGCCCAGCAGCAGATCAGTGCTCCAGAAGGTACCTTGGATGTCAGGGGGAAAATTCTTTACAGAGAGAGTGGTGAGGTGCTGGAACAGCTGCCCAGAGAGGCTGTGGATGCCCCGTCCATCCCTGGAGGTGTTCAAGGCCAGGTTGGATGGGGCCCTGGGCAGCCTGGGCTGGTATGAAATGGGGAGGCTGGTGGCCCTGCGTGCGGCAGGGGGGTTGGAGATTCATGATCCTTGAGGTCCCTTCCAACCCTGGCCATTCTGTGATTCTGTGAACCCTGAGGAGAAAGGAACAACTGTTTCCCTGGGGAAAAGTAAAAAGGAGTCTATTCACTGTATTTATATATATATATATAGCAGTTTCTTGTTGGTACAGGGCATACCCATACCTCCTTTAAAGGACAATCCATTTCATTACAGCTCAGGCAATAAAGTTGTCTCTTCCAAAGCACAGTGCTCTGCAGCAGAGTGTGTGCCCACTTCACAACCTCACGTTGTAGTGGGTTGTAAATTCAAAGCTGATGAAATCGGTGTGAGGTGTTAAATGCAGTAAAACACAGCTTTGGATTTTACTCAGTGTCTCTCTAGAGCCCACCTCAGAGCTGCATTCCCATTTCTGACAGCTAACTGCTGGGGGCGAGAAGAGGGAAGCACAGCTATTATGAAGGTAAATATATGTAATGCTGTTGACGACGCAAGCAGAAATCCCTCATCTGTGGTGATGCAGAGGGCAGATGGGAACATCTGAAAATAGCTTCATGGGATTCTGTTACTGCTGCACACCTCACTGCTGCCCAGCACTGGTTGTGCAGCCACGTGGGCTGTGAGGATCACAGAGAAACAGCTGTTAGCAAGTCACCTTCATTAGGTTTCAGAGTAAACATCACATCGGGGTGAATAAGGTCATTCACACTGCTCAGGGAATAGTGGAAGGTGTTGATTTTAGGCTCTATAAAGATTTCAGGGAGGTGAAAATGACTCTGTCCTGACCAGGCTGCATGCTTGTGCTCCTGGTGTTGGGGAACAGCAGCAGCTGAGATCTCACAGCTCTGTGTATGCAATGCCTGTGCTGTGATCCGCTGGGATTGTGGTGGATGGCTCCTGGCTCCAGCCCTGTGCTTCTATGGCTGGTAAAGCCTTGGTGTGTCCCCCTGCTCTGTGGGTAGCTGTGCCATCTTCTGAAACAGGCTGACTTGTATTCCGGGCTGTTTGGGCTACGGGCAGGACTAAAATCTTAGGCTGATGCAGACACTTGGAAATATGAGGTTAAAATAATGCTTTTCAGTGCTGTCACTAGGACACGGGGTTGGAGCCTGGCAAATTTTGTGTGCGTGTGTTCTCACAGTGGCAGAATGAATTTGTTGCACATTGAAAACCAAAAGAAACTACCCAAGAATAACAAGGAACTGGGGAAAGGAAAAAAAACAAAAAAAAAACAAGAAAAGAGAGAGAGAGAGAGAGAAAGAAATACAGATTTTGTTCATAAGATACAACTTTAATTCTTATGAAGCCCTGGATGAGACGCAAGAAATGCAAATATTTGTTCTGCCTCTGACCTTCTCAGGCAAATAGTGCATCAGGCCCTGGTGGGCTGCAGGCATCACACTGCAGGGAAGTGAGAAGTCAGCGAGCAGCAGCTGATTGCTGCAGGAATCATGTGAATTCCCTGAGTTCCAGCACAGGGAGAGGCTCTTGTGTAAATGGATGTACCCACATGGGCTGTAGACGTTGAGCCCCATCTGTCCCAATGAGACGTGCCCTCCCTGCACAGTTGAGAGACCACTGAGTCTGCTGGCACCTGCCTTGCCTCCATAAGAAACCTCCCTTATTAAACCTCTTTAAATCTAAGAAGTAATTATTATGCTTAAAGGGCTTTAATGGCAGTATGGGGTCAGACCCAGATGCACAGCGAATGGGGAGGACTGGGCACCACGGTTGGGCTCACCACCATTACAACAGATTTGCAAAGCTGTTTGCAAACCGAAGACACCATGCATAGCTCTTGAAGAATAGCAAGTTCTTTTGTACAAATTTTGGAACAGCTGCCCTCTTACTCAGATTTACTGCAAACATTGCAACGCTCAGTAGGAAAACTTTCCCTGTGTTAATAGTTTTTTCATCACCAATATTGGTTTATTTTTGTACAGTCATCCATCACTGCTGCTGGGGAGAGCTTTGTTTTCAGTGCAAGTCTAGAAATGAAATTTTAACATCTTGAACTGTCCCATCACCACTACGGAGAACACTTCTTGATGTTTTGAGCTGAGAAACGACCTCTTAACAAACATTGGTAGCATGTGCTATTGCTTTGTTCTAGGCAGCTGGTCCTATGCAACGTGCTGCTGTCATGCAAGGGATGGAACCCATTGGAGCTGGACAGGGTGAGAATCGCTCTGGGTTTACCCACCGCCTTGGGAAGTGATGGTATCCCTGATACAAGCACCTGGCTGGTGGGTTAGAAGGACGTGTCACCAGGCTCCTGGTTCCTCACGGCATCCCCCCCTGTCCCTCAAGCACCCTGATATTGAGACGGCATCCCCACCGCGGGCAGCTGACTGTCTCCATAATGATGCCATTCATGAGTAATCTTCCAGGATTAGAAATGAACTGTGGCTGCTGCAGCTTCCACCTTTGCCGCATAGCAACGAGAGTGGAAAGTCAATTAATTACCTTCTCACTGGAATCCGGGGGCCCTTTCGTCCCCGGCTCAGCCATGTGTGTAATGGGAAGGGAGCGCGGCAGGCTGCGGCTGGCCAGAGGGGAATTGCATACCAGAGTGAAAGATGAGCTGGAGGACAGGAGAGGGAGGGCATCGGGGGAAATCCTACAGGTTCATTTAAAAAGTAAGAGGCCACTGATTAGCCAATTATTGGCTCATTTCCCCTCTTTGGGTACCAGTGACAGCTCCACAGACACCTCTGAGCTCCAGCAGCAAACACGACTTGGTTGGAGCACTGGCCTGCTCACAGCTGGGCCTTCCAGAAGTTCCTTCCCAAGGCGTTGCTCCTTTCTGGGTTGCCATCACCTCTGACAACCTCTGTTCACTTGCTTTCAGACATGGTTTCACAGCGACCATTTTATTTTTCTTCTGTTTTTTTTTAATGGGCGGAGTTAATGGAAAAAATGTTTTAAAGGTTGACTGTCCTAAAAAAGATCTGCTGATGGGTACAAACAGAACTGAGGAACCATGGGTGACGATCTGAATCAATAGTAGGTTTTACTCAGAGCAAGAGCAGGTGCTTCTCCTGTGGCTTTTCTGGGACACAGGGACTTGCAAAGTCACAGTGAGTTGGAGTCCTTGAACAGAGTCCCAGTCTGAGTCAATCTGGAGTAATGAAGGAAGGTAAGGGTATTTTAATGTCAATTTGTCAGATCCAGCAGCTTCGGACCTCTCTGTGGTTGCCTGTTAGAGAGTCAATTCGTGTTGTCCTCCAGCTGTCTGCCTTAGCAGTGCTCCTCAGGTTGGGAGCAGGGATGTCGTGAGTGACACCTGGGATGGGAAAGTGGCTGTGGGAAGGGAACAAGTCCTGAGGGTCCTAGAATTACAGAACCACAAAACATCTCAAGACAGGAGAGACTCACAAGGATCATGGAGTCCAACCCTGCTCCACATGCGACCACCCAGACCCTATGGCTGGGAGCTGTGTCCCAACACTCCCTGCTCTGTGCCAGGCCCACCACCCTCTGGGGCAGAGCCTGTCCCTCAAACCCAACCTGACACAGCTTCTATCCAGAGCCAGCCCCAATGCACATTTAATTAATACATTAATCCTAAGATGGAGCATTTCAGCACAGGAACAACAGAGTGTCAGCCCTGCGCTTACTTGGCACATCCTCACCTTCCCCAGGCTTGCAGTGCTCTGTGCTCAGGTGCTCCAGAAGTGGCAGTAACTTTCAGTCTCACTGCTAATTTATCCCAGCCTTCATTTACATGTGTGCAGGGGAGCTAATCACACGTTTACCTTCCCTGCTGGCCTTTTTTTTCTGAGATTTTATACTCTCCAAATTTCTTTCTTTCTTTTTTTTTAATTTTATAAATCAAATTAGCTAAATTGCTTAAGAAGTACTTCTCTATTAAAAGAAGATACTGTTATGGTGCCTGAAGGTTTACTATGAGAACTGTCTTTTTAATAGTAACACTTTGAGGTTATGAACTGATGTCTTCTCTACAAAGTTTAAGAGTTTCGTGCCTGCTTAGTGTCCCCCTGAGAAATGAATATTTCAGAATGCACTTGCAGAGGTCTAAACCAAGTTATAAATGACTGAAAAGTCATAAATATGACCAAAAGAGGGGCTCTGGAGCATGGAGCGAGTGGCTGCCTCCTGCTTGCTGGTGAAGCAGGGAGAAGAGCAGAAATCTGCTTTAGTGCATGGGGAGCACTGTTGTGTGGTCACTGTTTCACTGGGATCTTTGCTGGGCTGGGAGTTTGTAATGGTAGAATAGAGTCCATGTGAGAGAGAAGAGAATAAAAATATATCCCGCAAGATGATGATGATGATGATTATTATTATGGTTTTCAGGCTGGAAGAGAAGGGCATTTAGAAAGGAATCAGCCTTGGGCTTCAGCCCTTTTTGTCCTGGTGATGTAGACCTGAATGTCTGCACACAACAGGGTGCTGAACTGCAGCTCTGGGCAGAGGAGAGGTGGGCCATCCCCACACCTGGGTGAGGACACAGCTGACCGTGCCAGCCCAGCAATCCTGATCTGAAGCACTGATAGAAGAACTTTCCAGGATGAAGTGTTTTAGAGACTCTACAGGAAGGTTCCATTGGGCTCTAAGCAGTGTTGCTGTGCTGTGCAGGCATGCAGCAATGGGTGAAGACTCCAAACTGCTCATTTCTCCATGCTGTGAAGGAAATAGGTGGTTCTCTACTGCCTGAGTTGGACACACAGCTATATTCCCTGTATTTGTCTCCATTCAGATGCAGGCAGGCTGGTTCTGCTGTGTGCTGAGCCCCGTTTTGGCTTCTGGAAGCCCTCTGCACTCAGCAGTGTAGCACCATGTTTTGCTCCTTGCTTTTCCTTAGGCACCACAATGCCTTTGCACGGCGCCTTACAATGTTGGCTGCATCCCTTTACATGGCTGCATTTTTGGCCTCTAGCAGGATAGAACTCATGGCATCAGCACACACAGACTGCAGATCTGGAAACAGCAGGGGGTGCAGAGCTGTGCTCAGAGCTGCAATTCACCACCAACACCTCTCCCTGCATGGCTCTGGTGCACCCTGGGCCACCCCAAAACCTGCTAAAGGTTTCTGCTAGAGGTCCTGCTAAAGGAAAGCCCAGAAGCTTGTGCTCGCTGTTGTCCCTTGGTGCCCTTGGCTGAATTGCCAGCAATATCAGAGCAGGGGGCTGGGCTGTGTGTTCCCAGTGTGCAGGTCGGGCTGTGCCAGAGGTGCTGCGGGAGCTGTGGGCACTGTGCTGTGCGCTTGCTGTGCCTATTGCAGCAGTGGGCATGAAATGGAGAGGGAAAATAAGCAGATGGGGGGTGGACCCTGCTGACATTGAGCCCCAAAGGCAAAAGGCTGCTAGAGCCGTGCTCTGCTCAGCTGCACGGGTCTAAAATAATATGAATTAAAAAAGAAAGAAAATAAAGCGTACGCTGAGCACGTGACTGAGCCCTGATTTGTGTAAAACGACCAGGAAATAAAATCCCCAAGGGAGCTTAACTTCATGCTGGAGGAAAACAGCTGATCTGGGAGCAGGGAGTGCGTTCATTTCTTCTGGAAAACAGCTCTGACTCTACAGCTGTAAGAGAGAAGTGCTTTGTATGTGAAAATTGAAATGAAAATCTTGGCATGTATGAGGGATGCTTTTCCTGGTTCCTGATTGTTTCCTACAAAACCCCTCAGCTCATACACACACGTATTGAATTTGGCAGTGATGAAGTTTATCTGTTTTGTCAATGGAAATGCAGTTAAGCTCATGGGAACGGTACAGTTTGTCAAGTGGGAATTCGACATTGCAAGTAACCAAGGACTTTCACTTCATTTTTATGACAGCAATAAAGGCAAACCCTGGGCTAAATTTAATCCCAATTAATTGGAAGCACTGTTAAGGAGATGTTGTGGTCAAATGATAGCAAATGTTTGGTCTATAGATGTGACTGCTGATCGGGGCTGGGCTGGGAAGTGCAAATCACAGAAATCCCTGCACAGCCACCTCCCACAGTACAGATCCATAGGCTATTTCATAAATAGCCAGCTTGGAGTCTTGTTAAGTAAAGGCTAAAGGAGCCTTTACTTTGTTTTTATGGATTGTTCAGGTGAGTTTTCCCCTGGGCACAGTCCCAAGCCGTGCTCACTGGTGATGCCCGTATCCCTGCCTCTCATTTCTTTGTTTGACATCTCTCCAATTTAGGCAGCCATTTTGTGTTCAGTTAAAATAAAAACCAAAAAAACACAAACCAAAACAACAACAACAAAACGATTAAATGAGGAGGAGACATCCATCGTGGGCAACCTCCTGGAGATGCTATTTTGGGATTTTATTCCCTTGTGCTCAACTTACCCCAGAGCACCGTAATTCTGCCTACAGATGTCTGTGACTTGAAACCCATCCTGTGAACGGATGCAGCCTCACCATCAGGACCCCAAATATGAAGTGAAAATCACAGTGCTGCTCCTACCCGTGGGCTTCTGCGTTGTGCCCTGAGTGCTGACGGCCGGGTCAGAAGGGAGCAGCGTGGGGCAGAGCTGTTCTCTCGGTGCCACGGGGCCGTTCTGGAGGTTCAGGGCGCTGTGCTGCATCATCCTCTCTCCCTCCCCACCACCCCACAGCGTTTCCTTCCTTATCCTCCCGAAAGTCCCCGAGCTATTAAGTAGGTCACGAGAGCTGGTCCCCATCCAGCAGTTTGTCTAATTGCCTTTTTATAGTCGCACCGTGCCGCTCTTCATTATGCTGTCAGTGCTGCGGGAGGACGGGGCGGGGAGTGAGAGGAGCTGGGGGCGATGGCTGCGGGCGAGGGGAGCGCGTCGGGCTGCGGCCACTGCTTTGCTAAGTACACACGGGTGGGTCTGGGAGAGGATGCTGCCGAGGAGGGCTTTGGTAGGGTTAAGTTCCTCCCCCCTGCCTTCTCCTTGCAGCGCTGAGACGCCCAGCAGCAGCTCCAGGGGGTTTGTATGGAGTTTCGTGCCACGAGGAAGGGATGTGTGCGGGGACCGGGGCACTGCGCCCAGCTCAGGACCTGCGTGGGCCGTGAGCGCTGCGGAGCGGGGCGAGGCTGAGCGTACAGGGATTGCTTTCGATCCCTTTCTTTCTTACGGCTGTATTTCAGTTTCAGACGTGGTTTGCAATGCTGTGTTTGAGGAAACGCACAGCTCACTGAAAGCCGTAGGAATGAAATGCTTCGAGGTGCGGGGCCCTGGCCCGGGGAGCAGCCCCTCCTGGCCCGGGTAATTGTGCTGCCATGGCGCTCCGCAGCTCGGAGAGGAGCTGGCACCGAGGGCTGCAAAAGCACAGCCTGCTTAGAAGCTCAGCCTTTCTTCCTTCCTCAAACGATTTTTAAGCATGAGGAGCTCTGTTCCCTTCACTTTGTTAATCAGAAATCCCAGCCCCAACCCCTGAGCCTGCTCTGTGCAGATAAGGCAGCGTCTCTCCTCCATCTGCACCTCCTGCAGCCGGGGGATCCGGGCCGGCTGCTCCCCCGGGGCTGCTCCTCGAGCGGTGCCGGGACCCCCCACCCCTCCCTTCTGTGGGGGGAGCGACGCCCGAAACCCCCAGCGCCAGGCAGAGGCAGCGCCCGGCAGCCGCAGAGCAGAGGCTGCAGCTCGTCGCTGTGCCCTCTCCTTTTAGCTGCATCTGAGAAGATTTGCGGCTCAAACGCTCCCAAGAGACCCGCTAACCTTTGGGTAAGGTTTGGCTACGCGATCTTGCTTGAGTTAAATAGGAATTGGGGGGGGCACAGGATGGTCGCGGCTGCAGCCCCGCACCCCCGTCCCTGCGTCCTCCAGCCCCGCAGCCCCCATCCCCGCATCCTTCCATTTCCTCATCCCCGCATCTCCCCATCCCACGTACCCCATTCCTCCCAGTCCCGCTCCCGGCGGAGCAGCGCGCCGCGAACAGCAGAGGCAAATGCCCCGATCCTCCTCGCCATCTCTCCGTACCTCTCTTTTTCTTCTCGTCCTCTGCCTCTCTCCTCATTTTCCTTCCTTTTTCTCTTTTTAATTCCCCTCCTTTCTCTGCGTTCTATCCCTATTTTCAGCCGCCGGCAGAAGTTCGATTCGCCGCCGATTTTTATTTCCAGGAGCCGCAGAACAAAATCTTCTTCTCCCACCTTCGGACGCGGAGCAGCGATCGGGGCTGCCCTGGCTGCGGTCCCCACGGCGGTCCCACGGGGCGGGGGGGGGGGGGCCCGGCGGCGCCCCCGACCCGGGGGGGGAATTTGGGAGTCGAGGAAGAGCCCCGACGGCCCGCATCCCTCCTGTGCCCGCAGAGTTGAGCCCGCCGGCACCCCTCACCCCCCCATTTATCTCCGTGTCTCGGCACGTGTATGCCGGGGCTGTGAGGTGTTTGTGGGGGTACCGCTGTATCCAACAGCGGCACGAAGCCCCGCATCCCCGCCCAGAATCATCTTCCTCCGGGCTGGCGCTGCCCGGGGACACGTTTGTCCCTCACAGGACCGGGGTCATTTTCAGGCTCCGTGGACGTTTTTCAGTGTTTTTAATGATGATGATGTTCATTATTTAAATGATGTTTCTAAATAGGTTTCCCGAGCCCGACGCACCCCGCAGCTCCGCACCGTGCGGGGCCTCAGCGGTGCAGGGCCGGGGCTCTGCGGGACGAGAGATGGGGAGGAGGGGGAAAATGCCCCAGTGCCCCCGCAGCACGCCGCGGTTTGGGCGAATTTTCGTTGTTTCCTCCCTGACGCCCTTTGCGGCCCCCGAACATCGATGTCCTTCGCGTCTGTTGCAATGAATTTATCGCAGGTTAAATAAGAAATCATCACAATAATAACGAACATTTAAAAAAAATCGTTGCATGAACCCCGAGGTGTTCATCTGCGCAGTCTGATGGTTCGGGTTTTCTCTTGTTGTTGGCTTTTTTTTTTTTTTTTTCTTTGTTTCTCGACCTATTTGTGCACCGATTTGTGTTAATCCCCGCCCCGGCGCTGTGCGATTCCCATTGGGTTCGGGCCCGGAGGGTAACGGCGACCGAAAGACCCCCGTGGGGCGCAGCCCCGCTGCGGCGACGGCTCTTTTTGACGCATTTCATCCGCTTTGCACCTAATTCCCTCCCTGCTTCCGTCAGAAGGAAAATAAATAAATAAATAAATAAATAAATAAATAAATAAATAAATAAA
>JAPSGF010000017.1:4162287-4283941 GCA_035772895.1 Perdix hodgsoniae
AATCTCTCTCTTGCCCAACCTGAAAACAAAACATCCGTATCACTTTGCCCTGCCTGCCCCCACGGCAGCATGTGGGATAGGGGCGGCTGAGGAGGTAGGATGTGCTGTGGGGGTCTGTGCTGGTCCCCTCTGCGTTAGGATGGCACTGCAGGGTGATGGGCTCTTGGTGCACAGAGGGTGCTGGGAACACACAGGAAGGAGATTTGGGTGGCAGATCTGTGCTTGCTTGCTGTGGGTGCTCCGGGGTGCGATGCTGCGGGTGTGCGTGGGTGTGATGGCGTGGGTCGCACGTCGGAGAGAGAAGGGTGTGCGTGTCATCGTGACCACATGGTGTGACTGTGGGGCTGTGGGCTGTGCCATTGGTGTCACTGCATGTGGCTGAGGCAGCGGGTGTGCGCCTGCTCACGGCTGTGCCGCTGCCCCTGGCCCCTCCATCAGGAGAGCAACACGGTTTCCATTTTGTCTCTTTCTAGGGGATGTTTGTGCTGGGCCTGCCCTATGCTATCCTTCATGGTGGATACCTAGGACTCTTTTTAATAATTTTCGCCGCGGTGGTTTGCTGCTACACTGGGAAAATCCTTATTGCCTGTCTTTACGAAGAGAATGAGGATGGGGAGATAGTCAGGGTGAGAGACTCCTATGTGGACATAGCAAACGCGTGCTGCGCGCCCCGCTTCCCCACGCTGGGAGGCAGAATTGTGAATGTGGCTCAGATCATTGAACTGGTCATGACCTGCATCCTCTACGTCGTGGTCAGTGGGAACCTGATGTACAACAGCTTCCCTAACCTGCCTGTATCCCAGAAGTCGTGGTCCATTATCGCCACAGCTGTTCTCCTGCCTTGTGCGTTCCTGAAGAACCTGAAGGCAGTCTCCAAGTTCAGCTTGCTCTGCACGTTGGCCCACTTTGTGATCAACATCTTGGTGATCGCCTACTGCCTCTCCCGGGCACGCGACTGGGCGTGGGACAAGGTCAAGTTCTACATCGATGTGAAGAAGTTTCCCATCTCCATTGGCATCATTGTCTTCAGCTACACCTCTCAGATCTTTCTGCCTTCCCTGGAGGGGAACATGCAGAACCCCAAGGAGTTCCATTGCATGATGAACTGGACGCACATAGCAGCTTGCATCCTTAAGGGACTCTTTGCCTTGGTCGCCTATTTGACCTGGGCTGATGAGACCAAGGAGGTCATCACAGACAACTTGCCATCCACCATTAGGGCAGTAGTCAACATTTTCTTGGTGGCCAAAGCCTTGCTCTCCTACCCCTTGCCGTTTTTTGCAGCTGTGGAGGTCCTGGAGCGATCCCTTTTCCAGGATGGAAACAGGGCATTCTTCCCCAACTGCTACGGGGGTGACGGGCGGCTCAAGTCCTGGGGGCTCACCCTCAGGTGTGCCCTGGTGGTGTTCACCCTGCTCATGGCTATCTATGTCCCGCACTTTGCCCTCTTGATGGGTCTCACTGGGAGCCTCACAGGTGCGGGTCTCTGCTTCCTGCTCCCCAGTCTTTTCCACCTCAAGCTCTTGTGGAGGAAGCTCTTGTGGCACCACGTCTTCTTTGACGTCGCCATCTTCGTTATAGGAGGGATCTGCAGTGTCTCCGGGTTCATCCACTCTTTAGAAGGCCTCATAGAGGCATTTAGAACCAATGCTGAAGACTAAGGAGGGGCCAGAGCTGGTGGCAGTATGAGAATAGCGTTGAACATCCGCATAGCCGTGAGTTCTGTGTCCCTTCAAGGAGGAGTCATTACTTTCGTTACATGCATCCAACAAATTCTACATTATAGAATCTGCAAATTAAATGAAATCAGAAGAGATGAACACGCGTGCCCTGCCATCTTTTTAAATAAGCTAAGATTTAAAATATATATATATTTATTTTTTTGTTCTTTCAAATGTTTGGAAGGAAAATCCATGGTGCCCCACCCCAACCTCCTCACCAGTTGCCTGAAGCTCAGCCCCACGAACGAACCATCGGGAAAGGACAACAGCTCCCAGCACTGCCCACAGATCTGCACTGCAGTGCTGCAAGAGGTGCCGACCCGATGGGATTGTGTTTACAGATGGAAGCAGACGGGCTGCAGGTGCTGGGAGAAGCAACATTCCTTTACATACACAGACGTAGATGAGACCTAGACTGTAGGAATAGCCCAGCAACCCACGCTCCGGCCGATGGCCAGTGCTGCAGTCATCTGCAATGTTTACACTGTAGTCACATCGATGTCAGACTGCTTAATTCTTCCATCCGGATTGACACGAGGAATGGCGCTTCCCATTGATTACATTTTGCCTCTGGTTGAACTCACTGACCTGGAGTCCACTTCTCAGTGATTTTTTTTCTTTTTTTTTTTTTTTTTGGTTGTTGTCGTTCGTTTGTTTCATTTTAAGAATTATTTCTGAATAATGAAAAGAAAAAAATATATATTGTTGGGTTTGACGTCGTTCAGGATACAGAAACAAAACCAAGACAAAACTCATTCTGTGCAATCTACCAGATCCGTGGAGCTGTTTCCAATGTATGTGTGGTGTAATTGTGGTAAATAAGATGAAAAATGTATATCAGAAAACAAAAGTCTATCTTTAACATATAATGTGGTACATAAATATATCAAACAATAAAGAGAAAACATATCTGAGGAGCTGGCCTGCTTCGTTGGGCTGGGCAGGGGCAGGGGGAGGGTTGGGGCACCAGGTTTGTGGGTGTTGGAAGGGGATGGGGAGGGGGCCAGTCCCCAAATCCCTTACAACCAAAGGTAGAGAAGGGGGAAACAAAACGAAATATGGGACTTGGAGGAGCCCTGGCTCGATACCCTTCCCATGGGTTGTGCCCAGCATGGGATAGCCATAGCAGGAGGACTGGGGTCTGCAGCATAACGGCACACCACCACACACTGCTGTTCTTCACATCTGCTCTGCACCCTGCAGCTCCAAGGCCCTTCTCTCACTGCATTCCCTGTTGGGATCGCACTGTGCTCTGTCCTTGTGGGATGTGGGATGTTCACGGGCCGACACAGCCCTTTGTTTTGTATTTGTTAGGGGCCAAAGGGCTGCTGTTTAAGGGCACAAGCTGACGTAAGCTGCGGGAAGTGCTGTATTATTCTGGGAGCCCCCCTGGGCTTTGTCTTGCTGTCAGTTCTGCTCAAGCGCTTCCTTCTGTGCTTCCATCGGGTAATGCATGAGCGGCTCACAGAGTGAACCCAGGCTCTGTCCTCCCAGCATGGCTGTGGTGGTACTATGGTGCAGGCAGCCCCCACCTGCCCAGCACATCTCAGTGCTGTGCTAGCAGCAGTGACAGCACGTGGATTCAGCTCTGCTGGGGATGTGCAGCCTTTCAGCAAGAGATGCAATGGGCTGAGCAAAACAAAGCCCAGAATAGTAGCAGAAATGGAAGAAAAGGATGGAAAAGGATGATCTCCATTCCAGATGGCTTCTGACTGCAGATATGTAGTTTCTGGTCATGTGCTGCAGCGTCCTCCAGACCTTCTCATTCCAAAAATGAATGGCACAAAGGCCTTATCTGCACCAGGAGGGGACAGGTTTCCCTATTGCTCTGTGTCTTTGCAACCCCATGCATAGGGGGCCCCTATTTGGGTTGGTTCCCTAATACACAGTGGCAATACCAAATCCTTGTCATCATGGCCAGCAGGAACATCAGTGGCAGCTGCAGTGATGTGAGGGCTCTGCCCGCTGAACTCTGGGTGCTGGTGCTGCACAAAGGACCTCATGGCTTCACGCTTCCCCACGGACAGGGATGTGTGAACCTTGGCTGTGGTGTCTCAGCCTCATGAACCTTCACAGAATCATAGAATCATTGAGGTTGGAAGACATTAAGATCACCAAGTCCAACCCACCCCACCATGCCCACTGACCACGTCCCTCAGTGCCACATCTCCATGGTTCTTTGAACACCTCCAGGGACGGTGACTTCCCCACCTGCCTGGGCAGCCTCTTCCAGTGCATCACCATTCTTTTGGAGGATAAATGTTTCCTAATATCCAACCTGAACCTCTCCTTGTGCAATTTGAGACCATTCCCTCTCACCCTATCGCTATTACCTGGGAGCAGAGGCTGACCCCCCCCTCACCACAACCTCCTTTCAGGGCGTTGCAGACATCAATAAGGTCTCCCCTGAGCCTCCTCTTCTCCAAACGGAACCATCCCAGTTCCCTCAGCCTCCTCTCCCCACAAGATTCCATTGTGCTCCAGACCTTCCTCAGCTTCATTGTCCTTTTCTGAACAGGTTCCAGGGTCTCAGTATCTTCCTGTAGTCGGGCCCACAGCTGAGCACAGCACTTTTGCCTCAGACCCTGCAGACTGCCCTGCATTTTGGGTCAGGAGCTGTGTGCCCTGGTGACAACAGTGACTCTTGCCCTCACCCCTCTGCTCTTTCCTGGAGCCAAGCTGTCCTCTGGTTGCCCCACTGAGAGATTTTCCTCTCCCACCCAGCTCTTTCCATCCCTTGCTAATCATTTACTCCTACCACAGGCCACTCCTTTTGACTTCTCTTTCGACCTTCAGACTGAATCACCAAAACAAAAGCCCAGGGCAGGTGGGAGGGGAGCACTGTCTGTGCTGCTGCTGTAGGACTGCTGCCCCATGCTGCTGCAGGTAAAGGCATTTCTTTCTCCACAACTTTCCCTTCTTCTCCTGAGGGCTGAGCCAACTTGGGACAATCACAGAGGTTTTGGTGGAGAGCTCATCCCTCACTGCCGGGTGAGTTGGTGCGCACAGGACTGGGGTGCAGGGGAGGCAGCTGGGAGCAGGGGAGCTCAGGTATCCTAAATCATAGAATGATAGAGATACTTAAACTAAAAGAGGGGAAATTCACATCAGATGTTAGGAAGAAATTCTTTACTCAGAATGGCGAGGCCTTGGCACTGCTGCCCAGAGAAGAGAGGGTGCTCCATCCCTGGAGGTGCCCAGGGCCAGGCTGGGTGGGACCCTGAGCAGCCTGTTCTGATGGGGGCAGCCAATCCATAGGCAAAGTTGGAATGGAATGGGCTTGAAGGCCCCTTTCTACCCAACTAGTTCACGATTCTGTGATTTTATGATTAAGGTTGCAAAAGACTCAGATCATCAAGTCCAACCCCAGCCCACCCCACCATGCCCACTGCCCACGTCCCTCAGTGCCACATCCCCACGGTTCTTGAACATCTTTACGGATGGTGACCCCACCACCTCCCTGGGCAGCTGTGCCAATGCATCTTTTGGAGAAGAATTGTTTACTAATATCCAACCTGAAATCAGGCTCATTCCCCAGGAATCACAGCAGCTCCAGGGAGGAGAGAAATAGCATCCTCACCCTTGGAAATATTGCAGGAGGTGAAAAAGTTTCTTGCATTAAATGTGCACCAAAAATTAAGTTTTGATCTCATGGAGCTCAAGGTGGCTGTGTCCACATCTCTGCAAGGGGACAGCCTTTCTTGGGCATTGGGGGGGGGGCTGCTCATGGGACGTGAGTGCCCTTAATGAGGGCAGAGCCGTCTCCGTGCTGCTGAGCCCTGCTCGATCCGGTGCAGAACTGCTGCTCTGCCCTTGTCCTCAGGGCCAGTCCTGCACTGCTCTAAGATTTTAGAGAACCACGCTGTCCATGTACAGTCTGTTCAGCCTTTGTTGAATCCTCTTAGATGAAGAAATGGGCTCAGATCTTTTAAAGATTCTCCTGTCCCTGTCCCACTTGACTCTGTCCCATCTCATCCCTCCTGCAGCACTGATAACGCAGCCCCAAACAGCCCCTGCTGACACCTGGAGTGCTGTGGGTCACCTTTCACTGCTGTCTGAAGGATACTGACACAGTGCTTTCTGCAGAAGTGTTTGTTTTCCCCTTATCAGAGCCCTTCCCTGTAATCCCAGCTGCTTGGCACCGTGCGCTTCCTCTACAAGTGACACATTTATGATTATGGGTATGGATATTGCCTGATAGGGAGATGAAGATAGCATGCCCTATCTTAACCACACACGTCCCCTACACAATAGGTGCATGAAACAATTCAAAACAGAGTGTGTATATGCGATGGGACAGGGAATCCTTCCTGAATGTGCCCTGCTCTGAGCTGCACGGCAGCAGGGTAGTGATCCCCTGCTCCTCAGTGATGCTGGCAGCACCTGGAATTCATTTCTTCTGTTTAGGAAACAGAGGGCTAACCTGCACCAAGGGGACCTCTGTGACTGCTATCCCCCCAGGGGACATGGGGACAGCCAGCTTGGGGTGATGTCCCCTCCATGGGGCTGATGTCCCTGTCTGTGTCCCCCAGCTGTCAGGGTGTCCCCAGGGCTGGAAGGTGACACTGGCAGGGCTGAGGAGCAGGGCACACTGTCACGGTGGGACCAGCAGCCACATGACAATGCCCTGCTGCTGCACTGCCATGGGGCTCTGTTGGCCAATGTTTAATTGCATCATGGGTTAATGATTTAAGAGCTGAGTTTCAGTGCCAGTTCCCACCAGCACCACGGGGGACACGTGGGGACACAGTGTGTGTGGGATGAAGGGATCTGTGTGCCTGTCCTGGTGTGTGGCCCTACAGGGACGTGTGCCCATATGACACATGTGCCCTCCAGCACAGCCACCCACAATCATCCCTCCTTTCACCTTGTGCTCTTTGCCTTCACACAGGGACTGCCTAAGGACACCCAGGGCCGGCTGCCCTGATGCCCAAGCCTGGATGGAGCCTTCCTCCAGCACCCTGGGGAAGACAAAGGGTAATGGGCTCTGGGGTGGGAGCGCAGAGACAGCGTGGGAGCAGGCATGAGGGCTGGGAGGGCACAGCCCTAGCACTGCTCCCATCACACCCCCATCAGGTACACTGAAGCAGCAAGCACAGCCCTGACACAGAGACGGTGCTCCCTCCATCACTGGCACTGCAGCACCCATTGCTGGCACTGCAGCACCCACAGCCCCGTGGCAGTGCACACCACCAGGCAGAGCTGCTGCTGGGTGGGCTACGCTCGTGCTGCAGGCATAGTCAGGAGATGTTATAGGACATGACAACAGAAGCCCAAGGAGACTCTTTTATTTTTAATGATGAGAGAGAGAAGGCACCAGCCCTTCTGCAATAGCTGCTTTTGCTCAGAGCTTTATCTCTGGTTCTCCTTCTCCACATGTCCATGTTTGCATTTAACCCCACACCACAGGCAGGAGGAGCACTCTGTAAGGAACTTCTCCTAGGCTCAAGCAGAACCAAAGGACACTTCTAACCTCCCTCCCAACCACATGACCAAATGCCCAGCTGACTAAAACAAGACAAATATTGCTCTAAAGCACCTGACACGACCCCAGCAGCCCACAGCCCATCACCCTCAGCTGGGCTCCCAGCCCCTGACTATATCTGGCAGGTGCCTGGTCGTGCTAGCAGCTTATCAGCTTCCCTGCTCTCTCTATAAGGCTGCAGTGTACCAGCAGCACTGAGCAAGAAGGGTGCCCATGAGCTCCATGTTATGTTGCAGGCAGCCCTGCTGCTCCCTACTGGGCTGTGGAGAGGAGCCCCCTGGGGCAACAGAGCTGCTGGGGGTGGGCTGGGCTGGGGCAAGGATGGGGAGTGAGGGGACTGCAAGGACTGCATGCTCATCTGCTGCATGCTGCTTCCTGTGCCTCCCAGCACAGCCTGTGCTGGGCAATGTGCTCCCAGGTGCGTGGCTGATGTTTTGTTCTCTGTTTTTGCAGGTTTTTAGTTTTAAGCTTTTTTTGTCTTTGCAAAGTGCTGCGGGCTTCAGTCACCTGCTGTTTTTCCAGGTTTGCACACAGCTTTCTCTCTAAAACCCCGAGGGCTGCTGTCTGTAGGCTCCAGCTGGAGCTGGGACTGCTCAGCTTGCACCCTCCCACTCTGCAGTGCTGTGTAGGCATCAGAGATGGGAACCCCAGGAGACAACTGGGTGAGGAGCTCTGAGGAACAGCTCAGAGCACTTCCACAAGTGGAGAAGCCCTTAAAGTCTTCTTTCTCTTCTGTCTTCTCACCTTCCTCTGGCTTCTAATGAGCATGGAAGCGGAGCTCAGTGCTGGCCTGCAGCTATCTCTCAGATCTGTAGCAGAGGGAAGCTGAATGTTTCCTTGCCAGCAGAACACTGTGCCTGCCGAAGTCCTTCCCACCACCTGTGCTCCTGCTCTGTGCTGAAACTGGGACATCCCCTCATGCTGTGTGCAGGATGGGAGCCGTGGGCTGCCTTGGTGGCTCCCCCTAAGTCCTGTGCTCCTTCCAAAGCCCTGATGGCCATCCTGCCTTGCGTTCCCGGCATGAGAGTGGGTTTGCAATCTGGGTTAGGTATGAAGCAGTGCTGAGAGTGCTGACATCAGGAGGAGGGTGGGAGGCAGCTGCACATGACGCGTCCGTGAGGTTGCCTCTCCGCAAGGTACGCGTTGCATCGGTAATGTGTTTGTAGCAAATAATGCTGGGCTGGCATGGGAATGTGGGTCACCGCTGGCAGAGCTGCTGTAGGAAGAAGGAGCTGCTGCTGTGTGCTAGGAGGAAACGTGTTACTGAGGGATGCTTCTGGGGAGAGACTGCGCTGCAGCGCGTGCTCCTGTAAGTAGCAGCTCTGTGCTGGGTGTGATGCTTGCTGGGGAGGGCTATGGGGTGCATGGTTTGTGCTCCTGGTGTGCAGTAAGTCACTGTGCCACAGAACTCTTCAGGACTTGGTGATGTTCCGTGGCCCTGCGCCTGGAGTATCCCTACTGCCCCGTGTGTGCAGGGAGTGATGCAGCCAGGCATGGATAACCCGGAGCTCCTGTGTGCTTCCCTGACCTAGTTCTGATTCTGTTGTTCTGTGTATGTGTGCAGTGGGAAATCTCCGTGCTTTCGGGGGAGAGGGGTTTGTTAGCAGTAAGGAAAAGTCTATTGGGCTTTAATCCACTGAGCAATCAGGAGCTGGCCAGGCTTTGAAGGTGAGTGCAGGCTGATGGTGGAAGTGGCTCTGGGTCTGCACAGAAGTGGTACAGGATGGGGACGGACATGGCCTAGTGCTGTGCATGGTGCCTCAGTGCAGAGAGGTGCTTGCCTCAGAGTGCACCTGATGGTGCCTGTGGTCAGCAGGGACTTGTTGAACATCTCCACTGGCAGCAGAGGAGCAACAGGGCAGCGTGGGGCATTGGGGGGGTGTGGGGTGGGGAGAGGGGGTGGAAATACATGCATGTCCCTGTGGAACTGCCTGCCTTTGTTCAGCAGCACTGCTCTGCCTCACCGCAGCTCCCAGCCCCTCCTGCCCAATATCCCATGTTGCCTGCAGGTACTGCTACATGGATGTATTCCTGTGCTCTGCTCACGTGCTCCCCAGTCACCCACACTGCCCCTATCCCCAGCCTTGGGTCAGGGCTGAGCTCCCTGCACTGTGCCAGCAATATCTGCCCAGTCTGCCTGGCAGCATGTGGGGCAGACAGTAACCGACTCAGGTGACCTTCAGCAAACCTCAGTGGGCTGGGGAGGCAAACAGGGAAAGGAGGACTGTGCCCGGTGGGAGGGAGCAGGCCCGAACTGCCCGGGTGCTGCCCCTTCTGGTAGGTCCTGCAGGGCTGCTGCACGGGGAGGTGCTGCTGAATGTCTCATGGGGTTTGCTTTGGCTGCTTGCATCTCCTGCCTGTTGTAACGTGAATGGGCTATACGGTTTGGCTTGGGTTTGTTTCCTCCCCAAATGTGTCCTCCTACCAACCTCTCGTTTGGGGAGGTGTTTTCTGGCAGCCACTGCTTTGGCTATAGTAGAACTATTCTGGGATGGCAGCTTGCTTATGCCCGCCCACAAAAGCACTTGTTTTTAAGGGAGGGGAAGAAGTACACGTGTGGATGTTTTTATTCTTTCCAGAGGGTGAGAATGAGCCCCAGAATGTTTCTGTTATCTGCTGTTGAACAAACAGAAAACTCCCCTGCTCAGGTTGAGCTCCTGAGGACATCCCACGTGCAGTGGGCTCAGGGCTCTGCTCTTCCTCCAGGGCAGAGGTGATGGTGATGATGACAGGTACTGGCAGCTGCTCCTGGCTGGAAATCCCAATGCTGGCTGCGTTCCCTTGGCCAAGGCTTTGGCTCACCTCCTGCGGGCCCTGAAAGGTCTCATTCAGGCCCATCGTTACTTGCAGAGCCCTGAATGAAAGTGGCCGTACGTGTGCCAAGTGTGTGATGTGTCTCAGCACAGCAGCAACCTTGTGAGCGTTGCTCATCCCTCCTGCGGGTCAGAATAGCTGGCAGGGGCTTGGTGGTGCTGTGGGAGCCCTGGTCCTGCTCTGCCCTGGAGGAGGGGAGCACCTGCTTTGGGGCTTCTGTCCCCAGCCTGGGAGCTCTTGAGGGCTCCAGGTGGGTTGGGAGGGAGCTGTCCTGGTTCCTATAATTTCCTGGTTATTTTGGTATGTGGGTGGGAGGGGAGGAGGGTGGCTGTGGGGATAGGAGCAAGGTCAGTGAAGAACAAACATGCCTCTGTGCCTGTGATTGCACTGCCTGCTGATCCGCTCTGTGCTCCAACTTTCCCCGCAGAATTCATCAAGCACGGCCGTGAGAGGATAGAACAAACCATCAAGGCGTCCGGCTCCAGGCTCTGCTCGTAGTGAGTATGGAACCCACTGAGTCCGGGAGCCCTTTAAAAGCACAGCCTGGTGACACTGGTGGTGGATGGCACTGGCTGGCACTGGCCAGATGTGGGCTGTCCCGGGGATGGCTGCCAGTGCCTGCTGCCACTCTGCAGCTCCAGCCCTGCGCTGCCCTGCTGGGTGTGGGGTGACCATGGGTCTGCGTGTGGGGCAGAGAGGGGCACTGCTGACAGGTGAGACTTCTGGGGGGCTGGCGGGGCTTCAGGGCCCCTTTGTGCATGGGGTGAGGCAGAGAGGGTGGGGGATTGTGGAGGGAGGAATGTTCAGAGCTGCTCTGCCTGGGATTCAGAGCCTTAGGGGAAGGGGGGAGAGGGGGGAATAATGCTTTCTGGAGTAAGGGAGAAGGAACAGATTTTGGTTTTGTCCCCCTTCCTGTTGTCATCTCTTTAATCCTGACTTTTGCAAGGCATTTAGCAGAACCCTTTAAGCTAATGGGAGCTGTTGTTGTGGCAGGACAGGGCACTGTTGTGCCACCCAGGGCACCCAGCAGCTTCACCTGGCTGCACTGCAGGGCTGGGGGCTGTGGCATCCCTGTGCAGTGGGGTGGGTGTCTGGGGCTCTGCTGGTCTCCATGTATCGATGCCCTGACCAGTTGCTGCCATCCCAAATTGAAGGCCAGCCGTGGTGTTTAGGGAATCTGCACTCATTCAAACACCCTGTGCACCTGTGAAGCTTCTCTCCACCCATCTCCTGTGGGTATGTTTGATGTGCCCCTACTGTCCTGCTTCCCACCACGCTCACACTTCTATGACCTGGGAGCATACTGAGGAGTTAGTTGGGGTCCTCAGCTGATGTTCTGTGATGAAGACAGCATGGTCATACGTGGTAGGTTAATGGTATGAAGCTGCTTCTATGGGATTTGGTTTTCACTGCTCCCTTACTCTATTCCTCAGTGCTGAACGAGTTGCTATTTTAATGGATCGTTCCCGGACCTCAGACAGCAGTACCCAGGTAAGATCCCAGCTTGGAGCTGGCAATCCCTAGCATGGAGATGGAGAGAGGGGAAGTTGCCATAGCAGAAAGGCAAGGAGGATTGCCTGGATTAGCCTGCTGGGAGATCTGGTTCTGCCCTGTCCCTGGGGGTGATGCTGGGTGGAAAAAAGAGGAAGAAGCCCTCTTGTTGTCTTTCTGAGTAAAGTATAATGTCCCCAGAATCTCTGAGAATGAGATGAGGGTGATGTATTTGTCTGATGTGTATGTAGTGAATTTCTCACTGGGAAGAAGGCAGCTGTACCTGCACTGCTGCTGTGTGTAAGGTCACCTCCAAGACTCCAGACCTGACAGTTTGAAGCATTAATGGGAAAGGCCATGGGCAGTAGGGTTTGGGGACAGTGCTGATGCCTGCTGCAGAAGTACTCCTGCGTCTCAGAGCAGTGCATGGGAGTTCCCTGCCCAGAATAGGTGATGGGGAGCACCTTACCACTGCTGTGCTGAGCAACTGAGCCATGGAGTGCCTTGCTTACTGTGCCAGTACTGACGAACTTGGATGCATCCAGTCAAGAGCTAAACCTCTCAATCCTTTATCTGCATATATGGGATGCAGATTTGAGCACAGCCTGTAGCCAAGCAGAGCCTCCAGCTTGGGCATCATATTGCCACAGTGCGTAGATCTTCCTTTTCTCCATCACTTAGTTTACCAATCTATTGCGAATCTCACTGATGTGCCTATTAAAGGTGAGGGATGCTATCTAAGGGACAGGAAAACACGGACTGCAGCGTGTTCTTGTGACTAATACTGCTGTCCTCCTCTCTAGCCTACAACACCAGCTGACAACATCAACCTTGGACCTTCTGCTAACCCAAAGTAAGCTCCCTGCAGAAGCCAGGTAGGGTGTGGAGCTTTCTGTGAAGAGAGATGGCAGGGGGAAGCAGGCACTCCCTGTGTCCTGCGAGGGTGGTATCTGCAAAAGGCTTCACAGCTACATCACTTAGCTTTTAACACTGTGCATCAGCTTTCAAGATACTCAGCTACAGCTCATTCCTGTTCCATGATCATCCTCTGTCCATGTTCTCTGCAGCCTCTAATCTCATCTCCCTCTTCTGAGGGATAATAGGGTAAAATTTTCCTCATTACTACTGGCTTCCAAACTGACTTTTCACTCTACAAAGGAGGGTAAGCTGCCTCAGAAGGTGGCTTTCTGAGAGGCTCCTTGCCCTTTGCTCAGTGCACTGACACTTAGCATGAATCCCCTGCTTGCTGACTGCTGGCTGGCAGGGAGGGTCGCCTGTCTTGTGTCCTTCAGTCGCTTTCACAAATGCTTCTGCTCCCAAGAAGGATGATTGATTTGATAAAGGTGTTGCTGTTGCACGTTTTTATTCTAAAAACTTTAACTTCTTTCATTCTTGCCCAACAGTGCCAAGCCAACAGACTTTGACTTCCTGAAGGTTATTGGCAAAGGAAGCTTTGGAAAGGTAAGTAGGCTTTTACTGGTGGGCTGTATCTTTTTAGAGATGCCCTGACTGAAGGAATTTGTCCTTGCTTGTACCTCTCCTGAGGATCTTGGCCATGTCTGGGGAAGGACTGAGACAGGATGGGACTCAAGTGGTTTCCACAGTCCATTCTTACTTTGAGCTCCCCTGCAGCCACTCCAGGAAGAAGTGGGGTGTTTCATGCTCAAGGTGGTGATGAGCAGCACTTGACTGAAAAGAGTGATTGTAATAGAGCCTCAGATGGCTTCAATTAGCAGAAGTTGCCTAGGCAAAGCTGTGCTTCATAAGATGGCAATGATGAACTTGAAACAGGACTGCCTCTAAATGTTCTCAAGCCGCTTTCTGTCGAGTGTGTAAGATGCTTGGAGATGCTGAGTGCCTTTTTCTGGCAACCTGCAAGTCCTGGGTAGGGGAGGACAGTAGGCTGGATCTTGGTCTTTAAAACTTTGTACCTGACCCTCTGAAGCTGTGTAATAGCTTCCAAAAGCTCAGCTAGTGGGGAAGGAGGGAGGGACTCAAAGCTGTGACTGTTGCAGGTTCTCCTGGCCAAACGCAAGTGTGATGGGACTTTTTATGCTGTGAAAGTCTTGCATAAGAAAACCATCCTGAAGAAAAAAGAGGTATGTCTGTTCTCCTCAGCCATGCATACACATAGTGATTGGTATCTAAGAAATCCTGGTAATGCAATTGAACCATCTGGTGGCTGAAGTGAGTGTTCACACCAACAGTGCACACAGTAAGCATGGATTTATCTGTGAGATGAAGCAAAGTTAGAGAGGGCAGGAGTACTTTAATTTTTGGGGCTGGTTATGATCCATAGGGTTCCCAGATTTCATATGTTTTCAGAGTAACAGTGAGTCTGTAGATCAGACTGTTCTGGAGAGCTGTCTCCTTTATTGCTTTTTGATAGCAAAACCACATCATGGCAGAGCGCAACGTGCTTCTGAAGAATGTCAAGCACCCCTTCCTTGTGGGCCTCCATTACTCCTTCCAGACCTCGGAGAAGCTTTACTTTGTGCTTGATTATGTAAATGGGGGAGAGGTGAGTACAAACTTTAAGTCTTCTGTCTGATTCTTCCCAGGCATACTGTTTTTATTGCCTAAAACTTTCTTGTCAAGAGATAATGATGTTGAAGCGTAACATTACTTTGTTGGAAAGAACAGCTAGGAGGGACTGGCAAGCATATCACTTGTAAGTGAAAATATTACTGAGTATGGCCTGTGCCAACTGGTTATCAAGGCAAGTAAACTGAGAAAAAACTTAAGGACGCTTTAAAATCCCATGGAGAGCATGAGAAATTCCAGTGTTGGTGAACTTCATGGGAAACTCCCACTGCCAGCTCTAAGTCCCAGACTAGTGTTGATGTGATGCTACTGCAATACATCAGGCTGCTTCTTTTCAAATGTAACAGCTGTTCTCTCTACAGCTGTCCCTTTCAGTTCTACCTGAAACAGACTGGGAGAAGCTATTAACATAGATGTTTAGTTTATACAGAGTTCTGACTCTCATGGGATTTTCAGGTTAATACTGTTTTATGACCATACTGTACACTATACTATACGTACACCTATAACTGGCTCAGGAGTTAGAGCTAGCAAGGAAGCTTAACTAGACCAGCAGATGGCCAGGTTCTGGGCCATGACTTTTTAGGTGTAATATTGATATGAGGAAGACAAATGCAACGATTCCTGGGAAGGTGCTTAGATAGTGAAATAAGTCTACTTGGTTTGGGCTTATTTGGTGCAGTCTGTGTGCCCCTTGCTACAAATCAGCTTTCCCTTGAGTAGCTGGCTTGTGGGTCAGAAGATACCTTTCTGCTTTTAGAGTGGCCATAAATCCTCTTCTCTCTGTTTTAGCTCTTCTTCCACTTGCAAAGAGAGCGTTGTTTCCGTGAGCCCCGTGCAAGATTCTATGCTGCAGAAGTTGCTAGTGCAATTGGTTACCTGCATTCCTTAAACATCATCTATAGGTAAGGTACACATCCATGTTGGGCAATGGATCCACCAGCCAGCTGGGTGCAGGGCTGGGGAGAAAAGAGGTTTTTAGGTGCATGTGAGGTGTAGAGGCATTCAGCAACTGTGAGGGACCTGCTGGGCAATAAACACTCCCAGCCCAATACTGGGGAGAAGACAGTAGTTGCACAGAAAGATTTAGGATAAACTTTACTAAAGAAATAAGACTTTCTATGACAAATTATACATAGTGAAATGCAAATTAATATCTGACTCTGCATGAGAGCAGTTCTACGTTAATGTATATATAGTAATACCCAGGAGCAATGGGAGTTTGCACTTTGAAAGGTCTTGGTGAGTTGGCTTACAAAGTCTTGTTAGTTCCTCCTTTCACCTGATGTTGTTGCTGTTTAGGCCAGATATTTAGAAAAGCCTGATCTGCTCAAAAAGTTTTTTGCTTTGCAGGGATTTAAAACCTGAGAACATCCTTCTGGATTGCCAGGTATATCCACCTCTTGTTCTGCCTTCTGATTTTAAAAGCACTGGCATCATAACCAGAGGGCTATAGTTCTACAAGCCAAGGCTTATTCCATTGCACGGATTTTGCATCTATGTACCACTAAGTTTCTGTCCAGATCTTGCAAGAGGGAGCAAGCACACACTCTGCAGAACTGCATACAAAATGTTCTGCTTGGTCCCAAGAGCTGGGACCTGGCTTGTGGGGAGGGACTTGAGTGCTAAGAGTCAGTGCTACTCTGGTGGTGACACTGTGCCACCTGGCTTTGGGATAAAGCAGTGCTGAGGCACAAGAGCGTTGGATGTCATCACAGTGGTGCAGTCGTAATGAAACTTTAGAAAATGTCTATACTTATTTTCTCCATAGAGTTGCATGATAGGACACCCAAAAGGTGAGGGAAAGAAAAATAAGTGACCAGTGGGACACTAAAATATACATTGGATTAAATGTGAAGGCCAATGCTTGGAAATTCTGCTGTTTCTCATGAGAGAGTGGGCCAGGCTGAAATTCTTTTTGTCAGGGACATGTGGTGTTGACAGATTTTGGACTCTGCAAGGAAGGAATGGAGGAAGAGGAGACGACCTCTACATTTTGCGGCACTCCTGAGGTATGGCCCATGTTGGAGCTCTGCTATGAGCTGAGGCTGAGAGCCTCCTTGATACAGGCTGCCTGATAACATGGAAATGGCCATATGTGAGACTAGACTTGATGTGCTGCTCATCCTGCAGGCCACACGAATGCTTATCTGTTGCACTTGGGCTCTGAGTAGTTTCATTGCTTTGGGTAGATCTACTGGGTGTGGAAACTACAACCATCTCAAAATGACAGTGTGGGACAGGTTTGCTGGTTTGGTGGGTGGCCAATCCCTGTGCAAACCGTTTCTAGGAGGAAAGCACTCTGTAGCCCAGGAGAACAATTTCTTTCTTCTTTTTTTTTTTTGGGGGGGGGGGGGGGGGGAGGAGGGAGTTGGGTGTTGGTGTGTGCCTCTGGCAAAGGGAGAATCTTTGTAAGCCTATTTGAAGATGCTGCTGTGTTCTTCCGAATGAATTTGCTGAACTTGAACTGCAACCAGGTTTGCATACTAACAGAGGTGAAGCCCTTCCTTTATGACTGGACTCCAGTATCTACTTTTGATTCTTCCAGTACTTAGCTCCTGAGGTGCTAAAGAAGCAGCCGTATGACAGGACAGTAGACTGGTGGTGCCTGGGAGCTGTCCTCTATGAGATGCTTTTTGGACTGGTAAGTTTGGAAGCTATTTTATCTTATTTAGTGGAGAACTTATTTCTTCAAATGTGTGAAGTGATGTCAACCTCATGTTCCTATGGCACTCAGTATGGGCAACTGAGGCAGGTAACTGAATGCAGGATTCAGTCATGCCCTTACCTTTTGAACAGAGATTCAGATTGCCCTTAACTTCTCCCTGGGGGACACATCTTGGCCAGTGATGTGTGGTTCTTTACTGTAGCTTAGACTTGACAGGCTGCTTCTCTTCTCTTTCATATTAGCCTCCTTTTTATAGCCGGGATGTGTCTCAGATGTATGACAACATTCTCCACAAGCAACTCCAGATCCAAGGAAGCAAGACTGTGGCAGCCTGTGATATCCTCCATGGGCTTCTCCACAAGGACCAGAAGAGGAGGCTGGGTGCCAAAACAGACTTTGTAGGTGGCCTCCCTTATGATTAGGGGGAGGATGGATAAGAAGGCTTCCCATGATGAGCTTTATTTTATTATTATTTTTTTATGATAACAGCACTGCCTTGGGAAGGGCTTTCCATGTAGGTAGATCTTTCCAGTTCCATGATGAGCTTTATTTTATTATTATTTTTTTATGATAACAGCACTGCCTTGGGAAGGGCTTTCCATGTAGGTAGATCCTTCCAGTTCTCTAAAAGAGGTATATGGGGTTGGCTCATTCCTGAAGCAAAATAATATGATTCAAGATGTGGTGGCAAGCTAGAACGCCTGTAATGGTGTCATCTTATCCCTTCAAGGGATTACAGGACTATGACCCTTGTAGCAAGTCTTTAATGCACATGTCCACATAGGGTCTGTGGCAGCTCCAAGTCGTGTTTCAATGACTTACAGCTATGAAACCAGTTGGCAGGTGCTGAAGGAGAAGGGTTAGCAGACAACTGACATCTCCTCCCCCTTTCCACGCAGCTTGAGATAAAGAACCATGTATTCTTCAGCCCAATAAACTGGGATGACTTGTACCACAAGAGGATTACCCCTCCATTCAACCCTAATGTGGTAAGTGGGTATTTAACTTGGTATCTACCTTACAGTGGTCCACAAGGAATTGGGGCTGCAAGGTCAAAGGCTCTTCCCCAGGCAGGGGAAGGTTATGCACTGCAAATGTGGTGATAAGGGATTGATCACAAGCAGGTCCTTGAGGGCTGCTTGCCCAAAATGATGTGTCCCTCTGCTCCTTCAGGCTGGCCCAGCTGATCTGCGGCACTTTGACCCAGAGTTCACCCAGGAAGCGATCTCTGCCTCCATCACCCACACACCTGATTTAGCAGCCAGCAGCTCCAGTGCCTCCGATGCGTTTTTAGGATTTTCTTATGCACCAACTGAAGAGGACTTCTAGATTTTATAAAGGCTTTGAGAAGCCAGATTTTAACTGAATGGAATTTTATGTTTGCTGTTTTTGCTGTGGCTTTCTTTGTTTCAGTTTTTGAAAGGAATGGTAACGTCATTTGCTCATGGTTTAAGGAAATTGGGACTAATACACTAACTGGTTGGGATGGAACAGAGCTCTTACTTTGTGCTGTTTGCTGTATTGCCTCTAAATGGGTGTTTCTGGAAAGTGAGACACTGATAATAATTATTGCTGTACTACGTGGTAGGATTGTATTCACTATGGTTGTATTCATGACTAAGATAGATGTACCATCACTCACTTCACAGCCACGTCTCTGTAACAGGTCACTTCTAGGGTGTGGAGCTAATGCTGCCCGGCATGGCTGACTGCTTTGGCTTCCCTGAAACAAAGGGAAACTCTTCACAGCACAGCAGTGGTGGATGGATGGCTCCTTCCTTTGAAGTAGGATGCGCTCATCTGAACAGCGGAGAAAAGGACAATCTGATCACAGGAACAAGCCTGGAGTTAGAGCAGGGCAGTTCAGCAAGCCTTCTGCCTGGGGCCAATAAAAAACATCAGCTGCATGCGTCCTCCTGCTCCTGCCTGTAAGGGCTCGTGGGATTTCGGTACTTCATACTGAAGAGGGCCATGGACGCCAAGGAGAGGCAGAGCTGCCTTGGGGGAAGGAGGGAGCGCTGCTGGGGGGAGGAAACAGCAGCCTGGTGCTGGGCTGAGCAGCGCCGCTCCGTTCCTGCGGGCAGGGCTGCGGTCCTGTGCTGTGACCTCCCAAAAGCTGCGCGTCGCGATGTCCACGCGGTATTTGTTCTGCCTTAATTTAAATGCTGCTGTACCGCTTGAGCGCCGCTTCCCCTTCTTTCCTCGAGTCTTTTTCTTACCGCTGCGGGGAGGAGGAAAAAGGGGGGGGGGGGGCTGTTCACGTTGTGGGAAGCTCGTACGGGAACGCTGCTCTTGTATGTTAAGGCAGCTAACACACACCGACGGCACGGTTGCAATTAAAGCGCAATGCACTGCCGCGCTCTCCTGCCTGTATGTCACCGCGGGGGGGGGGGGGGGGGGGGTTGTACAGCACAGCGCCCCCTACCGGCCGCTGTCGGCACGATCCCAGCCGCAGTGTTTCCTGGGAGGTGCAGCGAACGTCCGCCTTCCCTCCGGGCTGCTGCGCATGCGCGGGCGGCGCGTTGCCGGGCGGCCGGGAGGCTGTGCGTGCCCTATGGAGAAGGGGCCGCGCAACGCCATCGTTTTCAACGCTTCCAAAGGGGAAGCCTTCACTCCCGCCAGCAGCTACAAGGCCTGGCGTAAGAGGCTCCGAGGGAACTGGAAGATCCTCAGGTGAGGGCCGGGCCGCCGCCCTCCCCGTCCTCGCGGTGCTGCGCGGTTCGGCTGCTCTCGGCGGAGCAGAGGCAAAGCTGGCCGTAGCTCTGAGTCAGTGGCACCCAGCAGCAGCGAGGTGCGGGTTGTGGCTGCGCCGCGGGGCCGTGCCGGCGGCGCTTTGTGCTCGATAGGTTGGCGCTTCTGGTTCTCTTCGTTTGAGTGGTGAAGTCTAAAGCGAAGCAAAAGGGTCGAAGCGGCCGGAGTGATTTGCTTCGCGTTTGTTTGGCGGTTCTTAATAATGCTGTGGTTCAGGGTGGGAACGCCGTGTCTTTTTGTTGTCTGTTCATAGCTTAAAAGATGAGATCACGTCTGAGAAGCTCTTGGGAGTGAAACTGTGGATAACAGCTGGTCCAAGAGAGAAGTTCAGTGCTGCTGAGGTAAGAATCACAGAACCACAGAATGGCCAGGGTTGGAAGGGACCTCAAGGATCACGAAGCTCCAACCCCCTGCCACACGCAGGGCCACCAACCTCCACATTTCATACCAGCCCAGGGTGCCCAGGGCCCCATCCAACCTGGCCTTGAACACCTCCAGGGATGGACGGGGCATCCACAGCCTCGCTGGGCAGCTGTTCCAGCACCTCACCGCTCTCATAGTAAGGAACTTCCCCCTGAAATCCAACCTAAATCTTCCTTCCCACAACTTAAAACCATACCTGTTTGCACATGGGCTGTATTTTAAGATTTGCTTAATGCAAAATAGAAAATAACAGTGTGAATGATTTTGCAGTGTTACTACTTTGTATGAAGTTACATGGCTTGAGATTTGAATGCTTTTCTCATAGCATCAAATTCATTGCCAGAATCAAATTCATTGTCAGAATCATCTCAGTGTAGCTTCTTCCAATACTTGAAGGGAGCACATAAACAGGAGGGAGGATGGCTGTTTATGAGGATGGATAGTGATAGGACAAGGGAGAATGGTCTTAAACTGAGACAGGGGAGGTTTAGGTTGGATATTAGGAGGAAGTTTTTCACCCACAGGGTGGTGAGGCACTGGAACAGGTTGCCCAAGGAGGCTGTGGATGCCCCATCCCTGCAGGCATTCAAGGCCAGGCTGGATGTGGCTCTGGGCAGCCTGGGCTGCTGGTTGGCGACCTGCACATAGCAGGGGGTTGGAACTGGATGATCATTGTGGTCCTTTTCAACCCAAGCCGTTCTGTGATTCTTGCAGTCTTGCTGTTGTCTTCTTTCACTTATGTTTTTTTTTTTTTTCTGGATGTTTGTTGTCATTTAGTTTTTGGTTCTGAAGAAATTCCTGGAGGATGGTGGAGCCATCCTGGTGATGCTAAGAGAAGGTGGCGAGTCCAGATCTGGCACAAACATTAACTTTTTGTTAGAAGAATACGGGATCGTTTTCAATAACGGTAATGGGGCTCACTGGTACCTTTTATTCTTTCATTTTCTAGAAAATCTAAGAGCAGTCCAGTCTGTAGGCTATGAGCTCTGCAGGTCCTGCACACAAAGCGTGCCCTTGGATCTTTTTGGGATGTGTTTCTCTTGCAACCTGTGTGTGCTTTGTAGTGTAATACTGAGGCACACCAAGGGCACAGCAGCTTGGGAACAACTTGGCCATCTCTGTACCTCACCTGAAGCAGCTGTGGGACTTTCTAGAAGGAGACCAGTAACATGCAACCTATTAGCTTTTGCACTGCCAGAGCATTGATAAACTGTGTGTCTTAGTGTACAGGAGATATTTGTAGGCTCTGTGGTAGCATTTGGACTGTGGTATTTTTTTGTTATCTGTTTTTGTGTGCATCAGTGCTATTGATCATCATCTCATCATCATGCTTTAGGAGATGTATTAAAAACTCCGATAAGAATTCTTTTAACTTCATCTTTTTTGTTTAATCTAAGAATATGCAGAAGACATGGGAATGCGGTCATTTTCCATAGTTTTATTTTGCAAGTATGTTGCTGGTCTAAAGCTTTATGTCCAGAAGGGAACAGTAGTGAAGACTGACAGGAACTCTTCTGGGGGCCATGTGCCAGCTTTGCAGTATTAGAAAGAAACATTCAAGGGAGCCTAGAGCTAAACTCATTTAAATTGCTATGTTTAGCATACTGATCAGTTAGGATATGATATAGATTTCCTCTTATTTTGTTTTTTTTATCCAAGATGCTGTTGTACGAAATGTATATTACAAGTACTACCATCCAAAAGAAGCACTGATCTCTGATGGAGTTTTGAACAGGTAAGTATTTTGGCTTTATACATCTTTACAATAAACTCTTTTAGCCCATAGTGTTTTCAGTAGGCTTTGCTTTCATCTTGTTGTAGGGGAATCAGTGAAGCTGCAAGAAAAACAGTGCTTGAGACAACAGGTGAAGATGGGAATGGGCATGACTCACAGTAAGTGTTTTCCTTTGGGGCAGCTGGTGTGAAAAGCTTTAGGCTCAGCTCCGTTGATAGGCTCCATAGGCAGGAATTTATTTAGCTTATGATGAGCTTTTCTAATGTATATATGTCAGTCAGCTTCTTGCTTCCCAAGGCTTTATCTGGAAAGAAGGCTGTTTAATGACTCTTGATAGCAAGTAAAGAGCAGGAATGATAGATTTTGAGAGGAATTATTACTTTCTTGACCAGATTTTTTTTTTCCCTTCTCTCTATATTTGAGTTTGGTTGAACAGCATAGATAGGCATGACCTCTAGTAGGTGAGTGGTCTGACTGTAGAGAAGAGGAATCCTACTTTTTTATAAAAAGTTTTAGTTTAGGGTCAGTGTACAATCAAGGAAAAATAATATAATTGAAAAGTACAATCAAAAATAGATGTATAGTCAAGGTGTGGAAATAAACCAACAAAAGAGTTAGGCACAGGGGGAACAAAGAGAAAATAGGTGGAACGCTTACCCATGTAGAGGGCTCGCTGCAAAGGGCTCCAAAGGAGTGGATCTCTCACAAGAGATCCTTCCTCCCTGGCAGTCAGCACTTAAATGGGTCTGGAGAGGTGGAGCCTGGCTCCACCCCTTCCTGCAGCACAGGTGAACTGCTTTCACCTGTGCTCCCAGGGCTGACATACTGCTTGCCTCAGATAACTAATCAAAGGTTCAGGCTGTGATTCAGCAGCTCCCATACAGTCAGATAGATGTGTTATGGTGTTTAACTTTCTGTCTGTCTGTGCTGTTTTATTCTGCAGAGGAGTGAAAAGACATTGAGAATAATACACCTTTTCCACAAATAACTTCAAATGTTTTTATTTTTTCTTGCTGCTAGTTTATAGACTAATACAGAAAATGTGTGGCTGATTACAAGGAAGATGATAAGTGTAAAAACATGTTATATATATATTTGTCTATGAGTAAGTATGCCTGCTCTTCTCTCAGGCACATGAGTGTACAAACAGAAATCGAGAGGAATCTTTTTTTTTTCTTTGTACCCTAGACAAATTGTGAGCCAGGAAACACCTCATAGAAAGTAATGTCATGGTGATCTGAACTTCTCAAACAGGGCTCTTGGCATTCCACCACGGTTAAACTTCTCAGCTTAGGCAGGTAGACTGTTTTATAGATGAGGCGAGCGTGTCTGATACATGCAGACACTTAAGGAGTCTGTGTATTTTCTGCAGAGCTCTCACTTTTGTGTATCCATTTGGTGCCACACTAAATGTGATGAGACCGGCAGTGGCTGTTCTGTCAACAGGATCTGTCTGCTTCCCTCTCAACAGACCTATTCTTGCATTCTATCAGCATGAGGTATGATTCTGCATGGAGGAAACCATGTAATTTGACCATTTAATGAGATTGTTAGCTTAGTTAATACTGGATTAAGAAAGAGGACCATCAGCTGGTACTGGTAGATGTCTGTTATCTGTACAGCTTTCTTAGTTTATAAATAAAAAAGAAAACTACTAGTAGTGGATGGGTACATTAACGTGCTCTTTACTGTGTACATAACTTTCTAACACTGTTTTTATTTTTTTCGTATCTTAGATAGGAAGGAGATTTTTCTTTATTTTTTACTGAAGATATCTGTCTTCATCTCCCCACGGTGTATCTGAAATGCACCCTGTAAATCAAAGACAATACAGCAGTGTGAGTGAACTTACAAGTACACTTACTGCTTGTATTTTGTATGCAACTGTCGGAATAAGACACAGTAAAATCCCTTCCCCTGACACAATATTTGCACATAAATCCAATGGACTTGTAGACTGATGTCTAATCTCGCACCCGTGGTCATCTTGAAATTACTTGCATAAATGCAGAGATGTATTTTTGTGACATAAGTTTGCCAAAGTTATGTAGAGCCTCATTGGGATTATAGCCTAGCTGGTTCGTGTTCTCATTTCAAGAGCATGCTTGTTTTTGTGAAGTTCCACGTGCTTCACCTCGTGGGTATAGAGAAGTGTGTTTTCTTCTGAGAAATATAACAAATACATTGTGCTCTGGGTGAAAGCCATGTAACTTCTTTGTACCTCCAAAAGATCTTCTACATGGGTTAATCACTGAAACAATTACATGTCATCTGGGTAGTTCTTCCTGCATTATAATATTACCATGTGAATTCGAATAGATGGCATCATTTTTCCTGTCTAGTCTGCAGAAATTGTAGACAAAAAGATAGAAGATGAAGCCAGAGACAGAGCTTCTTTCTCAGGCAGAGCAGAGAAACGTACCAGAAGGAAAACAGAATCTGTTGAAGCAAAGAAGAGACGCAGTAAAGAGCAGCAACAAAAATTGAAGGAGTGGAAAGTAAGATCAGGGGATGCTGTCTAGTTACTCTGTTTAGAATCAAACATTTAGAATTCAAGTTCAGTTTTGTTTGCAAAATGTGGAGTGAGAAATATCAGAAATTTGTTAGACAAACCAGAGCTCTGAGTGTCTTCAATGTCATTGCAGCAGTCTGTATGGTTATGTCGTGCCACGAGTTCCACAGCTGGTGCAGGAAGCACACATGGCATCTGGTTCTGTTGAAAACTTCCTATTTCTTATGTGTGCCCTTGTGGAGGGCATGAGGGGTAATCTGGATAGAGAAGAATACCAAAGTTGTTCCATGAATGCCTTTTTATGCACGTGTGATTTAGCTAAAGAAAAATATAAGCGCATTTTAATTAGAAGCAATGAAATGATCAAACTCTTCTATTGTTAGCTGATGTACTCACATGCTGTATTGACATGCATGCATGTTGTTGTCCTTTAGGTTTCCATTTTTTAACTTATTTTTTTGCTTCAGCAAAAAAGATGTTTCTTTTTTCTGCAAAAATAACATAAGTGCAGCTATTGTTGATGATGTGGGATTTTTTGGATTGCCAGCCAGTGGTCTCTCTAATCTTCGGAAAGATCAGTATTTTACTGAATTTCTGAGCTTGCAGAGCATGTGCTCTTATAAGGAATGCTGCGCTCTTGTGAGCTTTCCATGTTTGAAAGTGCCTTTGGTGCTTATTCCAACATTTCTTTTTTTTTTTTTTAATTGCTTTGTAATTAGATGCCATTAACAATTGCCTCTAAAACTGCAACTAGGAATGTTTTTTTGTTCTATTGTATTCCTCCTCGATAGAGTCAAGGTGGAAAGATGGCAGCACTGGGATCTTGTCACATGTTCAGTGATCAGTATTTAGATAAAGAAGAAAATGGTAAGATCATGGTAAGTTAAAAAGTATGTGCATCTTCATGGAGTTATAAAGGAATTTAGGCTTAGTAGCTTCCTCTTGGCCAAGAAAGCTGTAAAATGATTTGGTGTGGAGTCTTACCCATAGCTAACAGGTAATGTCCTGGGGACTTGGTCACAGCACAATTAACAGAAAGGAGTTGTTGACAATACAGTGTATTGTTTATGTTCCAGGACTCTAAAAAGCTTTTCCTACTCCTGTTCACCACTCATTGTTATTAAAATGATCAGTGGGTCTTTTGTGGTCTGTTACTTCTTAGCTTCTTTAGTGCTTGATTTTTTGTACATGATTAATAATAAACCTTTGTATATGTAGCTCCTGATAGGTTGTAATGTGCTTTGCGAGGTGTAGTGCATACTGCCCTTATTTGTGAGAAGAGGTTTTTCCTGAAAGCACACATCTCACACAGGGTGTGCTTCTTGTTGTGAATCACTGCTTCCATAAGTAAATAAAAATTAGAGTTTGTCTTTTATCTCTAGATTTTCTTTGATTTATTACCCATTTTATTTCTTTTTTTGCTGTACATTATTAGATTTAATATGAATGAACTTGGGCCTTCCTGATTTGAATAAAGTTTTCCCCTTTTCCAGGATGTACTTTTCCAGTGGCTCACAACATCAGATATTCATTTAAACCAAATGGACATGGAAGACCCTGAGGTAAGAGAGATCCTTCACAAGGCAGTAAATAATAGAGTTGTCCAGCAGTGCTGGTTTCGCCAAACCATGATTTAGTATGGAATGGCTAACAGCTAAATGCTGCTGTTGTTACAGACCCTTTATTTTGGATAGAAGTTGAAGAATTCCTAGACAGACTAGGAGAGAAAATTGAGAATAAAAAAATATATCCATTTTAGTCTTGGGTTGGTGCTTATTCATAAAGCTTGCTGTGAAAGACCTTCCCCACTTTGGCTGTTTGAGATTTTTTTGCTGTTCAAACTTAACAAGTTTGTACCTCAGCTTTGAGCCTTCAGTCAAAAGAAACGTATGAAGCAAAGGCAGATTTTGTTTACCTGGTTAAGGATCGGCCTTTCTATCAATTTTAGTTGTGTTTTTTTTTTTTTTTTAATCTGCATATGCAGATATTATTTTTTATTTAGAAATATACACAACAAAATTGTATACTCCGTGTATATGAAAAGAAAAACTCTTGCACAGTTGAGTGTTAAGCTGTCTCGATTTTAACAAGAACTAACAAATTCAGATACAGTGTCTATGCAGCAGGTAGCTGTGCAGCTAAGAACAGTCTGCACAGTTTTCTGGTGTAAGCTGCACTTCCACGGGTTGTGTCTGGTGGAGAATGGAGTAATTATTTCTAGATGACATTAGGAGAGGTGTAAACTACTAAGAGACTGTAATTGGCTTCTTAATAATGTGCATGTCTGTGTTTGTTCAGATTTCAGACTATACCTTGCTCCCAGACACAGCTGCACTATCTGAGCAACTGCGGGTCTGCCTGCAAGAAGGAGATGAGAACCCAAGAGACTTCACAAAGCTGTTTGATACATCCCTGTATCAGCTGGACACAACCGCCCTCCCTTCAGTTATCAAGTCAGCAGCTGGAAACTTATTTATTTATTTATTAATGCACTACATTCTTTATTTTTCCTACATTTTCTGCTTGTGCTTATTGTGTTCACTTAGCAGAAGAAACTGAGCTGTGTACTGCATTCTGAATATGGATATACCAGGGCTCTCAGTGTGATAGTGTGGTCTTCCCTTGTTCTGCAGGTTTTGTTTTGTTTTTTTTCTGGTTTAACAGGTTTTCTTCCTGGTATGAATCTTGCTGTAGTTTCTGACATTGTTTTTTACTTTTTCTATCAGTTGTTGCCTCAAGGAACTGATACTTTTTGTAGAACTGCATGCAGTGATGTTAGGTACTTTCTGGAGGGATAAGAGAGAGAGAGAGACTTTCTGAGAGCTGGTTGTTTTTCCACTCACGTATTATTACTTGGCATGTAGTGAAGCTCTATTTCTTTTATCTTTGCATTTTCCAGCAATTCTCTGCCTGAAGATTTATCTGCTGCTTGGTTTCATTGCTTTTCTATCACTAGCAGCTTTGCCCCATGTAACTTATGCTACTCAGATCATGTATGAGCATGTTGAATAATAACAGGCTTGGCACAGATTTAATGAAACTTGACTCCTTTGTGGACATCTTCTTCTTACTCTGTATTTTTTCTATTTTCCCTAGATGTGAATTCATACTGAATTGTCCCTTCTGATCCCATAGCAAATAATTTTTTAAATGGCTTTGGTTAAGGACTTTCTGAAACACTTTGTTGAAATCACCAGTCAGCTCCTTTTAAACTTGATCACTTTTTCCTTGCATGTGTCCGTCCCTTTAAAAGTTGTTTGCATAATTGAGTGGAGTGATTTCCTTCTATTTTGTCATTCTGCATGTCCATCTATCATTGTCTGTCTGCCATAACTTGTTTGCTTGCTGTAGAAGTCAATTATTACAAATACATAGTTCTCTGGGTTCCTTTGAAAACATGGGTGTCCATTTTTTTGTGCTGTTACTTTCTGCAAAATGTTGACCTTTGTGTCTTTGTGGAAAATTAACTTCTATACTCTTTAATGCACGCAAGTGCAAATTGTGATATTTCTTTTCTCGTACTTTGTTTTTGTTTTTTTGTTTACTGCAGAGCTTACGAACAGTTGAATGTGAAGCATGAACCTCTCCAACTCATTCAGCCTCAGTTTGAGACTCCACTACCTGTCTTGCAGCCAGCTGTAAGTAATCTTGCTGATACAAGACCTGGAGGATCTTTGTTTATGTTTCTTAAAAAAAAAAAAAAAAAAAAAGGGAGAGGAATACTGATCTTGCAACATATCTGACTCTTAAGAAGTAGCTTTTTTACACTTGTAATTTTTGTCAGCAGAACTTGAAAATGTGACATCTGGAATGGTACAGAAACTCCCTAGATCTCTAGGAGTGCCTTGCATGTGTAATCACTTCATCTGTGTAGCTGCTCCTGGCCCTGCAAGGCTTTGGGGTTCCGCTTTTACTGTGAAAACAGAAGGTGGTGTTTCAGAAAATAGTGGTGGTGTAATCAATATAATCGTACTGCTGGGGAGAGCCAGTCAGTTCCACTGTTCTCTGACCTTCTGCATTTTTTGGGGAAGAAGAAAGTAAAGTGTTGGTCTTTTACACCAAGGGCTGGCCAAACTTTTACTTGCAGAGATTTGGACTGGCATCAACACTGTGAGCTTCAGTGGTATCACACTTATTTTTATCTCTGAACTCTTCCACTGTGGCTTGTGCTTTGGTTTGACCACTGAAGAAATGTTACTGTGAAAACTTACAGCTAGTTTCAGGGGTCAAGTGAAAGTAGTATCTCTTGCAGTGCTCTTTAAAAGCAGGTTCATTTAGAAATAAAGTGCTCTTTTAAGCACTTGTCAGCCCTGTTAAACACAGAGTCACAGTTGTGGCACATTTGGTGACTGCATGAAAAAGAAAATACCCTCATCAAAATTAGCACAGAAATATTTCAAGCTGAGTTATAGTCTGCTTAGTACCTTGACTATCTCAGTACTAAACGGAATCACCTGGATGTCTTGGAACAAAATTAAAAACAAACTGCAAATATAGCATCTGTAGTTGTTCTAGGTGATAATTCTGGCCTACTAGAGACTAAAATCTTGGAATATTCAGTTAGTTTTACAAACCACAAATGAAATTTTTAAAAGGATGTATGTTTGTACTCTGGGCTTTGGAGTTGCTTTTGACTTTATAAAAGGTTTATTGAAGTGCAGTCTAAAACTGTTATCTTGGAGATTTTTGAAGTATAAGGAAAATAATTGTCGATAAAACATGCTAATTCTCTTCAAGGTTTTTCCACCTGCTTTCAGAGAATTGCCTCCTCCTCCTCTGGAGCTGTTTGACTTAGATGAAACATTTTCCTCTGAGAAAGCTCGTCTTGCAGAGATTACAAACAAATGTAAGCAGAGCAGACTGATTTTTCACACATCTATATGCAAGTTTTTGTAAGAAAATAGGTGTTTTACTTTAACCTGCTCGTAATTTATGAAAATTCACTGTTGTAATCCTGGGCCAAGTATGCTTTGAGTGTTGGAAGCTGGTTCATGAGTTACAGCTCTTGACACATCAGTTAGCAGCAGCATATCTTCCTCTTTCTATCCCTTCTTTTCCTCTTCCAAATGGGCATTTGATTTGTAAGGCCTGCTGTTATTTTAGAGAGTTGCTGGCCTCCCTTTCTATTCTTCTAGGGAATGGTTTTTGAAGTCAGCAGTTCAATATCTAGTACTGACAAGATGAGAAAGTACTGGCTGCAGGAATACATCATGCCTAGTTCTCTGAATCTATCTGTAGATGCCCCAGGATACCAGAAATGAATGGAGATTGGTAGTATGTTTTTGCCCAGCTGGTACAGGTATGTCTGATGCTCATCTGCCTCTTTCCTTGCGATGCTCCTTTAGGTACTGATGACGACCTGGAGTTTTACGTACGAAAGTGTGGCGATATCCTAGGAGTAACAAGTAAACTCCCAAAGGAGAAGCAGGATGCCAAACATATCCTGGAGTACATCTTCTTCCAAGTGGTTGCATTTAAGAAACTGAATCAGGTATTTTTAATAACAGAGTTACAAATGAATTGTTGTATCAGCACTGGGATGATGCATCTTTGTAGCAGCTGCTCTTGTCTCGGCAAGAGATCTACTTATAGTGTATAGTACAAGAAGAATACTTATAGAGGTATAGATTGTGTAATGCTCAATTTATTAAGTATCCCATTTATTTTAATTGGGGGTATTGATACATGCAAGTGTAGTTGGAATAATTTCGGTCATGAATGTGCACAACATGTAAAAGCAGTGTGCCCTCATGGGTGTTCCTGTGCTTGCTAATGCTACAATGTAAATGTGAAACCAGCATTGTTACTTACAGGGAGTGTTGTGTTCAAACCTTACCCTTACAGCTCTGTTTGGCAGACGAGCTGTTTTTACTAGTAAGTATCTCAAATAGTCCAGTTAAGGTCAAAATCTGACACTAGCTATGTTATACAAACTATAGTATATAATCTGTATAGTTAAATGTTTTATACTGATTTTGTTTCTCCTTTTCTCTTCCCTAAGGAACATGATACTGACACAAGTGAAGGTGGATTCCAGAATGGTAACTGAGACCTGCCTTTCCCCTGATGGAGATGGATCTATTAAAAATGTTCTTAGCAATTTTCTTCAACCTCTGTGTTGAGTGCAGTGATTGAGACTGTCTGAGTATTTCACTGAATGTATGGGTCGATTACAGTTGGGATAACTAATGCCTTTTGAGGAAATGTTTGTATTTTCCAGATAATTTCCTATTTTTCTATTTCTTTATTGAAACTGTAATTTTGTTATATATGTAAACCTTAAGCTAAGAAAATGTAAGTTTGGTCCTCTCTTGCTCTGGTATTTATTTTCTTCTACTAAGTCTTACTGTGGGCCCCTTTGGCATACATGTAGTTTTTAAATGCACTGTGAGAAAGATCATTACTCTGGTTGGTGAGCTGGAAGAAAAAAATACAGCAATAAGTGTAGGAGATGCTGAAAATGTATTACTGTATCACCCCAAGGCAGTCTCCTTTTGGATCTCTGCAAAAATGAACCAAGGTGAGGAAGGTTTGTAACTGTAGGAGCAGGTGGTTTCTTTCCAGGGAGGGGGAGAGTTGAAATCAGACAGTGATGACGTTGTTACAGACTCCTACCTTCTTCAAAATTGGAAGTACATCATGAAAAGAAGGGATGGTGTTGGGATTAATAAGTTCAGATTTAATGGATCTCTGTTAGGAAAGGCTGATACTGTGCAGGAAACTCAGGTAGACATTAAACTAGGTATTGCACAGGAATGGAAACTCACGTGGAATTCATCATCCATGAAGTACTGAAGCTCAGTGCATGGTGAAAATATAGCCAAGCTATAAGAAGTGAGAGGAACAGATCTGTCACTTTCATTAACAGTGTGTCCGTGTTGCTGGAGATTTTTAACAACTCTCTGAGGTTGCACTTTGATATTCAAACAGTTCTGTATTTCTTCAGACACCCTGACTGTAAAACTTGATTTTTCCCCCACTCAAGCACTTTGTAAGGCCTTTGTGCCACTTGTGCCTTATCTTTATCTGCCATGTTTTTTAATGTAAAAGCTGCTGCTTTTCCAAAAGGTTTGTCTTACCCCTCTCCCCCCCCCCCCCCAAAAAAAAAAAAAAATTATTTTATATTGTTTCATGTTTAGGATGCTTTCCTAAAGTTGGTTTCCCAGTGCACCTACCAAGCTACTAACTAACTAAGATGTGCCAATGTAATACTGGCAGAAGGGATTATACTGTATACTTTGCATCCATATACTTTACAGACAATCCTTTACTGTAGCAGCATGTTTCAGAATTTTCATTTTTTCCTCTTTCATTTATTTTTCTTTAATAATATGGTTGTGGTTTTCACTCACAGAAGCACTTTGTATGTTCCAGCTTTGGATTTACATAAGCCTTATCTTTCCCCAACAGTATCAACACTACTCAGCCAACCAGCACCAACTACAGCTGAACCAAACAACTGTGTGATCTTCTTGCTAATTATAGATGTGGTTTGTACTGTTCTTTTGGTGTTTAGACTGCAAACTGTAAATACACTCTCCTTCTGTGTCCCTTTTCAGAATTGTTTTTGTCACCTGTTCCTGATGTTGTAACATGATTTTTAGAAAGAAGTCATCTGAGCAGCTAGAGAATACAAGCAGCTCCCTGTTTGCTGTTTGTCTCTTTTGCCATGCTGACAGCTGAAGTAAAAGAACAGCTTTTTTTCACTGAATGGAGGTTGTTTTGGCCAGAATGTCTGCTGTGAACTGTGGGCAGAGGCAATAGCTGCATTCTGTCTTTCAAAACCATCCCTTTGGCCCTTGGGAAGTGTTTAAACTGTTATTCTATGAATAGAAACACTGCTTTGGGTGAGGAAATAAAATACATGTAAGCTTCCTTACTGATTGGCAGAAGTTGGAAGGAGTTTGATCCAGTGAAGGCTTTCAATAAGTGAAGCTGGCCAGCAGAAGTGAAGGCACCCAGCAAAGGTAACCCTGGGCTTAACAGGTGCTGCTGTTGACAAAACTGGGCACAAGTTACTTTCCCCTTTTACTCCCATGTAGTATTTTACCACTTCTTTCATCCCTGAAAGAAGGGAAGCAATAGCATTTCTCCTGCAACCTGTAAACACCCTGAAAGCTGCTGTTAGCAAGTAATTTTAGAGACAAAAGAGTGGAAGCGGAGACGTGAAGGGGAAGAGCAGCTCCAGCAGCTGTAGGAGCGTGGTGGGAGCGTTCTGCCAGGCTCAAAGCTGAAGTACAAACTTGTTAAGTTTGAACAGCAAAAAAAAAAAAAAAAAAAGCAAAAAAAAAAACAACTCAAAAGGCTGGCAGCCCCCGCAGCCCCGCGCTCTGCCTGTGCTTCTCCCCGCGTGCCAGAAGAGGGATCCCGAGCCCCAGCCCCGCAGATACCGCGGGCCAGGCAGCCGCCCGGCTCCTGCACGGCAGGGCCGGGAAGGGCAGGATGCGGCGCTCCTTCTCGCACGGCCGCCGGGGCCGCGAGGCAGGTAACGCCGCGGGACGGGCAGCAGCGCGGCCGGGAGCGGGGCCGGGCCGGGCCGGCCATCTTGGGGCGGGGAGGCGCGGGGCCGGCCGAGGGCCTTCAGGCTCCGTCAGTCAGAACGAACCAAGGGGGTTGGAGGGCACTGAGGGAGGCCCGGCCTGCGGAAAGGCGCAGAGGGGGAAGTTTAAAGCTTTATTACCTTAATACAAAAGACAGCAGTAGGGACAGCAGTAGGATAGGAGCGGGGAGCTGGGCCGGAGGCTGTAGCTCGCAGGGCTCTGCCTTCAGCTTCACACCACAGTCACCTCCCGGAGAGGAGAAAAACCTCCCCGTGTTCCCCACACACCGTGCAGCTGCAGCCGCTCTGCCGGGGCTGAGGCATCACGGGGCCTGTTGTGGGAGCACAGCGCTGGGCTCCGTGTCGCCCAGCTGGGCCTCGTGGGCCAGAGCCACGTGTCTCCTGGGCCAGGACACAGGGAGCACCACAGGGGTGCCCAGCAGTGATATGTCCAGCTTGGAGCAGCCCAAGAAGCTCATATCCAGGGGCAGGCTGGTGTCCAGAGGGGGCTTTATTTCTGAGATCTCCCACCTGGCTGCCGGGGGTTTCCCAGGGGAAGGCAGGTCACTCAGCAGCTCGGTGCTATGGGACAGTGCTCTCTCCTTGAGGCTCCTCCCAGCCTTGCACGGTGTGGAGGTGTTCCTCGATGTTACATCCAGTAAGCAGCCAGGCCCGGCAGGCAGCTCGCAGGGCACAGCTGACAGGTCGAGGATAGCAGGGCTGGAGGGGCTCCTGCAGAAGGACAGGAAACTGAGGTCTGAGGAGCCCAGGCCGGTCCTCACTCTGCTGCCCATGGGTTGTGCCACCATACACACAGGGCTGCCCCTCGTGGTGTCCACATCTGCCAGCAGCTCCCAGGCACTCTGCTTCAGGGCACTACTGGAGTCCAGGTAGTAACTGCACACAGGAGAGAAATGGCTGTGTCCAGAGGCCCCAGCCACAAATCCGTTGTCCAGGAGGTCCTTAATGGTCAGGATGCTGTGCTGCTGGGAGGAAAGCATGGCGCAGGGATGGAGGAGCCAGGAGTCCCTGTTGGAGCACACAGTTTAAAGGTTACCCTTGCTGGCAGCCCTTCAGACCCAGGCAGGGCACCCTCCCTGCCCCATCTCCTAATGGGGCACAGGACCCACACTGCAGCACCAGGGAATGACTTTTCAGACCCCTTGTTAAGCAGGGGGATGAGGTAGCATCCCTAGGGTTGTGCTCAGTGGATCTGCATAGTGCTATTTGCTTTGTTCCCCTGGGTGTGAGGAGCCTTAAAGCTGCTGTAGAGGACACCGGGGTGGCCATCAGAGAGGCTTTATTCCCATTCCTGAGACCAGGAGAGCATTTAGCCCAGGTAGAGCCAGACACCAAGGGCAGCACAGAGGCTTTACAGGCACAGCTATACCAGGCTGACCTGGGGACACGCAGCATCACAAGCCACACCTCATAGAGGCCTTTAAGAGCAGAAAGCAGAGCTGACAGGTGTGCTCAGGAGGACAGGTATGTGATCACCCCAAAGGGAAGCACCCAAGAAGCCCCAATGCTTCTTAAATAAGACTTTAAATAGCACCTAAACAGAGCAATACCTGGGAAATAAGAGCCCTACTCGCCTTCAATGCCTAAAGGTTTCTGTCAGGATCACAGCCCTTCCTTTACCCCCCCGCCTAGAGCGCTTTTATAGCGCTGGCAGTTCATTAACGGGCTAATTCCCTCATGAAGTTCACTTGGGAATGCCGCAGGTTAGTTGGATTAATTGGGTTAGCCCGGTTAGCCCCGTTAGCCCAATGGCGGCCCACTTCGCCCCCAGCTCGGGCGGAGCCGCTGCCCACAGGCGGCAGGGCGCCCTCCCGCGCGCGCCTCTTTGTGCGGGCGGCGCCGCCGTGCGCATGCGCGGCCCGGCCCCGCGCGGGGGGGGGGCAGCCGTTGGCGCGAGATAGGAAAGCGCCGCCGCCGCCGCCCGGCTCCGCCGCCATGGCGCGCCGCAGCCGCGGGTGAGTGGCGCTCCCCAGAGCGGGGATCATCCGACGGCTTCTCGCTGGGGGAGGCTGCGGGCCCCGCGGGGTCTCGCGGTCTCGCTCTCGGTGTCCCTGAGTGGCGTGGATGGGGTGGCGGAGCCCGGCCCGGAGCTGCCGTCCCTCCGCCCGCCTCTCCGCGCTGCCCTCGGGCTGGGCCCGGCCCGGCGGCTCCGAGCTGCCCCGGCTGGGGGCCCGCTGGGCTGAGGTGGGGAGGGGGGCGGCTGGGGGGCTGGGCTCATGGAGCCCGCCATGACGGGCTGGGACCGGAGGAGCGTCCGTTCTCAGTGTCAGGGCGAGACGGGCAAACGCACGGCGGGTCCAGGAGCTGAAGGGGCTGCGGGGAGGGCGAGGGAGGGCTGGTGTGTGTGTGTGTGTGTGTGTATGTGTGTATGGTGTGTGTGCGTGGGCTGCTCCCCTGCCCTGCTTTTCCCGGAGGAAATGGGATAACGTTCTGCCCGTTGCTTTGCAGTGAGGACCAGGATGAGCTGCACTGCCAGGACACCGACTCGGATGTGCCCGAGCAGCGGGATGGCAGGTGCAAAGTCAAGTGGACGCAGGAGGAGGTGAGTTGAGGGCAAGGTGCCCGCTGCTGATAGGGCTGTGGGTGGAGTTTGGTAGGCCTTCAGGGTGAGCAGCTCATCCTGCTGCTAGCCTGCTGCCACAACGCCCACTCCCAGTGTCTTATTGCTGGGAAAGGCCCTTTGTTTTGCTGAGGCCTTGATGGGAGGAAGGTCAGGTGAGTTTGAAGCCTGGGGAGTGAAGGGGTCTTGACCACTTCAGCATCTGGGCCTACAGCGAGGTGTCAGCTGCCTGCAGCAGCTGCTAGGGGGTGGCAAAGGCCTGGAGCTGGTTTATGGAGTGCAGATGCCCTCTTCTGTAGTCAAATTGGACAGTGTTTGGGCCATTAGGATTGTGGCAAAGAGTCTGAAATGAGTTGGCATGTTTTCTGCCCTACTTCTATTCCCTCCAAAGTCTTTTTATTTTGTGAAAATTATAAAGCGTTTCATTTCCCTTGGGCTCTGAATATGGAGTAAGAGTAGCCTTTGTACAGAGATCAAAATCTCAGGCTTGTGTTGGGCATGGAATTATTTCTTACCTTTGTTTGCCCACCCACAAGGTGTTTCATTTCCTTGCCCACAGCAGGCTTTGTGTGAGGTGTAAGAGCAGGAAAACCTGGACTGTAGTGCAGGACTTGCGAGAGAAGTGCTGTAGAACTGCCAGTGTAGAAAGGCAGCAGGCTGCCTGGTTAGTAGAAACGTACTTAGAACAGTCTGTTTCTTTGGCCAGGCGAAGGCACTATGTGAGGTGGGAGATGGGCTGCCTGGTCAGGGCATACTGGGGCTGGATAAGCAGGTAGCTTATCGTGTAGGCCGTGTAGTTTGAACCAAACTACTTTGGAACAGAGCTCAATGTGAGCCTGAATGTGACCACAACAACTGAGTTTGTTTTGTACTCTGCTCTCATCATGCACACGCCAGGAATTTGCCCTAGTACAGTGCTCTGAGTCAAAAGTGTTCCAGCTAGTCTCTGTGCACTGGGGCACCGTTAAGGACTCATATACCCTCTTCCTTGTAATGCAGATATAAAAAGCTTAACAGTTAAAAAATATCTAGATTGTTCTCTTGATGCTGTTAGCCCTGGGGTAACTGTGGCATGTTTTGCTCAGCGGTTGTCTTTGTTCTTTGCAGGATGAGCAGCTGAAGATGTTAGTAAGACATTATGGGCAGAATGACTGGAAGTTCCTGGCCAGTCACTTTCCTGTAAGTGCCCCTTTGCCTGATTGGGAATTGTAGTTTTTGCATGCTGATTCTTGTGCTCAGGGCTCTGACTGTCTCTATGCAATGAGATGCCTTGTATGGTGGGACTTTGTTCTGTAGCTGCTACTGTTGAACAAATTCAGTGCTCCTCTAGGGCAGGGTGACACATCCTTCTTGCTTAGAGGAGTTCATGTGTGAGTTTGTTGGGAGCTGGAGTGAGACACTGAGGTTCCTGTCCCTGTTTTCTATGCACAATACCCTCTACTATAACCATAGTGTGCGTTCTCTGTGCATGTGTAGTTTTTCCATGGGGCAGACTGTGTGTGTGAGGACTGCTGTGCTGGGTTTTTGGAGCCTCCAGTCTAATGTATGTCTGCTCTGATTCCTTTCCCCAGAACCGTAGTGACCAGCAGTGTCAGTACCGTTGGCTAAGGGTGTTGAATCCAGACTTGGTTAAGGGCCCTTGGACCAAAGAGGAGGACCAAAAGGTAAGTCAGGCAAGGACAGGATCTGAGCATTGGGCTGTGACCCTCTGTCAACCAATTGGAGGTGTCAGACACTCTGATCTTACAGACTCTAGGTGGGTCTTTCCAGTTGTGGATACTCACAAAAGCTCCACTCTTGACCTGTTCTGAGCAGCCTAATGCAGCCATGGTCATGATGAGCAGAAGCTGGCCTAGGCATCTTCAGCTGAACAACCTCTCTCTTTCACACTGTACTGCTGAAGTAAGCTAGCAAGTGAGAGAGAACACATGGGAATTAATTAATCCATCTGCCTGTGGTTCTCTGTCTGACCTGGCCATAATGAACCTAACCAAAAATAAATTTGTCTTTTTCTGTGCTGTACTGGATTGACAGATGAATTGTGAGTTCTGAGACTCTCTGCTGGTTCTGGAGTGAGCTGAGAGCAAGCAGCTCAGACATCCTTAAGAAAAGTTGAAATTAATTCCTAGTCGTGTGTGTTCTGCTGTGAAATTTCTTAGTTTGTCAGATTCCCTGTAACATCCCTGCTCACATATAATGGGTGCAAAGTGGAAAGAAATAATTCCTTCTGCCTTCTGGGCTTTCCATCTGTGTTATGTCAAACACTTCCTGAGGAGGCTTATAACAATGCCCTTCTACCTTCCTACAACAGAACAGCAGCTGCCTAGTCTTTTTATGTCCTGCTTGCTAGCCAACCTAGTCCTGATGCCCACTGCCATCATGGCCAAGCCACGCTTCAGCTTTCTGAAACTGTGGATAACTTTGTGCTGCAAACTCTCCAGGTCCTTGGACATGGGTATCTGTGGCCCATTTGTCTGCCTTTGTCAGTCAGCAGTAGGAATGTTAGTTACAGATCGAGAGCCCTGTGAGCAGGATCTATGATGCACCTGCTACCTGCACCTTTCAGCTAGCCACTGCTGGACAGGGTGAAAATAGTCTTTTGGAGTCATCTGCCCTCCTCTCTGAGATTTTGGCAGGCTAAGCGCTGCAGGCAGCATGTCATGTTACACTGCTTTGTTGCATGGACGTATTTCAGGCTAATCAGAAAAGATTCCTTACCTGGAAGCATTTGCACTGAGTTTCAGGCAGATGTGTCAAATCCCTTGGTGAAGAGGAAATTGCAAAGCAGATGGCTTTTAAGTGAATTTTGCTCATTTCTGCTTTGGTGCTTGCACCACGCGTTCTGGTGTTAGTGGGGCATGGAGCTGCAGTTGTGTCCTCTCCAGGGAGTTGTACCCTCTGTTAAAGGAAGGCTGTGCCATGCTGTTCCAGCAGGCAGAGGAATGTAGGCACGGTGGGAACTCTGTTCATGCAGCCGGGTTCTTGGGAAGAGAGGAGGGCAGAGGATCCTTGGAGAACATGAGACTTGTTGCTTTGCTCTCACTTGTTCCTCACTGCGCTTGTCCATTTGTGTCCCAGCCCTCTGTGAGCCATCATCTACATCCATAGGTGTCAAGTGGCAAAATGACTGCATGAAAACTGCCTCTTCCAGCATTTGGTTGAATTGTTGCTCACAGAAATGCTTTTCACCTGTCAGTGACATTGTCATGTGTCAGTGCTGGATCCCTCCAGCTTTTTTGCCTTAATGGATCCTTCTCTGTCTGCCTGTACCCAGTTCCAACACAGGTGAAATGCAAAGCAACGCCTGTATCGACCTTTTCCATTGCTCCATTTCCTTATTTCCTTCCTATTTTCTTCAAAGGTAATAGAACTGGTTAAAAAATATGGCACCAAACAATGGACTCTGATAGCCAAGCACCTGAAAGGACGCTTAGGGAAGCAGTGCCGGGAACGCTGGCACAACCACCTGAACCCCGAGGTGAAGAAATCCTCATGGACAGAGGAGGAGGATCGCATCATTTTTGAGGCCCACAAGGTCCTGGGGAATCGCTGGGCTGAGATTGCCAAGTTGCTGCCTGGGAGGTAGAGTGTCTTTACTCACTGGTACCATCAGAGCTGGGTGGCTTGTGGAAATTCATGTATTGGTCTCACAGGATGAGGCTGGGGAGCTCATGGGAGCTGTTAGCTTTGCTTGAAGACTGCTGATAATAATAACTTTTTATTTTCTTCTTTCTCTGTAGGACTGACAATGCTGTGAAGAATCACTGGAACTCCACCATCAAGCGCAAAGTGGACACGGGAGGCTTCCTCAATGAAACAAAGGAGTCCCAGCCGCTGTATTTGCTAGTGGAAGTGGATGACAATGAGAACCAAAGTGGAACAAGAGCTGGGGGCCAGGTACTGCACAAGTATGTGGGCAATTGGGTCTGTCTCTGCCATGCTAACGTGCATCAGAGCTGTTCAGTCACCCTGCTGCTGCCTCTAGTGCAGCCTTTGTGTTTTATATAAAGAGTCTGTGCCTTCTTCAAGACACTGACTTTTGGGAGATCTCTCCCTCCAAGAGTTAGAGGTATGTGTGCCCAAGTATGTTATCCAAGTGGAAGACAGCAGCCTGCTATTGTTATCTGGTTAACCTAGTGTCAACTGTATTGGAGTCTGAACATTTTTGAGGGGATCCATTATGCTGTTGCTAGCAGGGGAGAGGTTGCTTCAGGCTGTGCAGTGATGGGGGGTGGGGGGAGGAGTTGATGAAGAGGTACTAGGTACTAAGTTCCCTTCCTTTAAACTGGAAAGCAGCATAAGTACACACGGTTATTTATGTGAAGAAAACATGACGTTTTCAAAGACAGGCTCTTCAGAGGAAGTGTAGAGTTACTGCTACCTGCCCAGCCTTTGTTCCACTTCCTTGCAGGATACTGTTGAGTCATCTTCAGTTAAATAGTCCTTCTCTTAATTTGCATGGGCTTTTTCAGGTGGTGTATGGGACAGAGCAATGAGGGAGAACAGGGATGTGAAACAATCCAGATGAAAGCAGGAGGAACGGAGTGGGTCCAGGGATCAGTGCTCGTGGCCTAGGATTTGATCTTGTTCACTTGGTTTCTACTAATGGTTGCACTTTCTTTCTTGTTTGCATGAAGACTGTTGTGCCAAACTGGCCAGTTGATGTCTCTGAAATAAAGGAGGAGGATGTCAGCGATGAGGAGGTGACAAGTTTGCAGGAGTTACCCTCAGAGTTGCCAGCTGCTGACCTGGCTGAGCACAACGGGGAAGGAACCCCAGATGATGTGGTTCCTGAGGATGCCTCAGCATCTGTCGCATCTCCGTACAAATGGGTCGTTGAAGCTGCCAACTATTTATGTCCTACGTCTGTCCCAGCATTAAATGAAGCTCTGGACATGATTGAATCTGTAAGTAGCACACCTTTGCTCCTCCAGCTAGTGGTGGGAGATGTATGGGACCTGATTTCCATCACTGTTGCACTGAGTGAACTTGCTGGGTCACCTTGCTTATCACTGTAGGTATGAGGAGAGCTGTTTGGATTCCTTTAATTTAGGCTCCAGTTTGATTCATCTACAGAACAATTTGCAGCCAACAAAGAGAAATATCTCTGCAACCTGTTTTATGAGCTGATTATCTGTGAAATATTCACTTCACATATGTAAAGAAGGACTTTGTGCCCAAGGCTTAGTGGTCAATTTGTGGGTCCTTAGGGGCCTGTTTGAATGGTACTTGTATTGATGGAGTTGAGCTGTGAATGGTTCTGGCTATTTTTCATCTGTTGACAGCAGTGTGCTTTATGGAGTAGCCCTGTATCCACCCATACAGGTGTGACCAAGTTTGGCAACAGTCACCTTTTTCAGAGTCTGTCCCGGACCATTTCTGTTTTGCTCCCGCTGTGTGGATGCAGCTGTGTGTTGCAGCTGTGCTGTGAACTGAACTGGGAAACTGACCTAGCGTAAAAAGAAAAAACTGCCCTATGCACAAACAGCTTTCAGCTGGATCAGGTCTGTGGTCCGATTCTCAGCTGTGTTGACTGCAGAGAAAAGAGAGCTTGATTTCTTCTGTAGCCAGACTCCACGAAAAGGCAGTGCAGACTGCACACCTGCTTTTTTCACCTCCCAGTTAACCTCTGTATTTGCATATCAGTCAGCTGCTCAGCTTTCTTTCCTGGGCTATTGCTGATGGTTTCTCTTGCATGCAGGACCCAGATGGGTGGTGTGACCTAACCCAGTTTGACCTGCCTGAGGAACCCTCTGCTAGCAGCAGCAGTAGCAACAGCCCGGTGCGGCAAACACCCAGCAAACCAACGCCATCCCTACCCAACGTAACCGAGTACCGCCTGGATGGCCACACCATCTCGGACCTGAGCAAGAGCAGCAAGGGGGAACTCATCCCCATCTCGCCACATGCGGAGGTGAGCTTTGGCACACCACCCTCTGTGCTGAAGAGGCAGAAGAAGAGGAAAATCTCCCTCTCCCCTGTCACGGAGAATGCCCCCAGCACCAGCCTCTCCTTCCTTGACTCCTGCAACAGCATGACGCCCAAGAGCACGCCTGTCAAGACACTGCCCTTCTCTCCATCTCAGGTACAGAATAGTGGCACAGGACAGCCTGTGCTCCTCTGCTTGGGTTTGTCTGTGAACTAGTAAGCATATCAATGCTTTGTCTTAATGCTGTAATCTCATCAGCTCTGCCATCTTTCTCTTCTCTTGCATTAGGCAGTTCCAGTGCATATAGGGTATGTGTGTGTTTCTGGTAAAACAAGGTGCAGAGCTGGGTTCTGGCACTGCTTGTCTTCAGTGCTGCTCTTTCTGTGAGAGCAGCAGCCTATGGTTCCCTCAGCAGGAGTGCTTGCAGCACAGGCCAAGCCCAGTTACCCTTTATGATGGAGGGGGCCATATGCCTGCTATGAGGAAGGAGTACTGCTATGCAGATCTGCACCTGCCCAGTGCAGGAGAGAACACAGTGCTTCCTTGTCCAGGGTACCATGTGTGGGCATTACTGCCCTGGCATGGGATAGCAGTGATGTGATAGTGTGTGTGGCTTTCCTTTCTTATTTTTGGCACAGTCATCTGTCTGGACAGCACCTGCTGGTGCACATCTGTGAGTTGATGGCACAGAGGTGTGCTCATGGGCCTTGTCTTTGTTACAAAGTAAACGTAGGACTTTCCCATCTTTACCATGACTGTTGTAGCATCCATACCTGGTCTCACAACAAACACCTTACTGGAGTGCTGCAGTGTTCAGACCCCCTGACTCCTACCTTGACATAGTGAAGTTCTGTCAATAAGACAGGATAAATCCTGCTGCACTGCTCTGTCAGCTTGCAAAGCTTACACAGCTACTCTGTTGTTCATACACTGTCTCCCTGTGCCACTAGCTGAACCTTCTATGATTTTGTATTTCTGGTATTTCTGCTGCCCTCAGTGGCATGTGGCAGAACACCATGGGGCACTCTGATACCCAGATTCAGATCAATATTGAATGTAAGGCCATCGAGAACTGGGGGATTCAAAGTGAAACCTGAATAGTGCAGTTCTCCCATGAGAAGCTGAGTGGCCTAGAATTAATCTGAGAACATAGGAAGTTCCATGTAAGTATGAGAGAAAATTTCTTTGGGAGTGACAGTGCTGTGAAACAGGCTGCCCAAAGAAGTTGTAGAGACTTCTTCTCTGGGGATATTCAAAACCTACCTGGGTGCTTTCTTGTGTAATCTACTGTAGAGAACCTGCTTTAGCAGCTGGGTTGGACTTGATGATCTCAATAGGTCCTTTCCAACTCCTACAATTCTGTGATTCCACAATCACCTGAGAGGTCAGTCTCAGACTGAACCCATGCCATCAGTTGAATGTAACACAAACAGCTCATCTATTTATTACAGTCAATAGTCTGTGTTACTTGAAGTGACCTTGTGGTTGCTGACTGGAACTCAGAGCAGGCTTTTTGTTGTGCAGGTGGTACTGCTCATTTGCCAGATAGCTAGGCCTTATCTGGACCAGTGCGAGCAGAGTCTTCCCTCCCACCTTGTAGCTGACTGGTTGTATCTGCTTACCTCTTTTGGGAAAGTAAACTTTGTAGGTGTGAGGCACCTTCTTTGATGCCTTAGTCCATCTATTGGACTATCTCAGTAAGAGCCATCTCAGCTGATGTTGGGATGAATCCCCCTTCTGCCAATTGATGTCTGACAAAGGTCACCCTCAATCTTACTGGGGCAGATCCTCTAGTGAGTGCCATTCAGTATGGGAGAGTTGTCCCTACATCAGGTTTTTCCCTGATGAAAAAATGATAATGACTGATGATACCACGTTGGAAAGTTTGAGAATGACTTGTGTTTTCTTCTTTCTGTCCTATGTCATGCAGTTCTTAAACTTTTGGACCAAACAAGATACACTAGAACTGGAGAACCCATCTCTTACCTCCACGCCTGTGTGCAGTCAGAAGGTGATTGTTACCACCCCTCTGCACAGAGATAAGACTCCTCTGCTCCAGAAAAATTCAGCGTGAGTCCTGTATTTCTTCTTTCCCATCCCAACCTGAGCAGTATCCTTTACAAAGGAATTTGATTCAAGTCAAACAAAACTTCTCCAGTGCTGGCACTGCTGAGAGTGACAAGGCAGGCTGGGGGATTTCCTTAAATTGGTGTGGCACCCAAAGACAGCCTCTCTGTTTGCTGCAGGGAACAAGTGTCCCATCTGGCTGGGACCTCAGCCAAATGGCTGCTGTTGTGCTCAGCTGCTTGGTCGGCTGATGCCTTCTGTGCACGTCTTTGGGAAGTGTTATGAAGCTGTGAGCCCTCTGCCAGCTGGGAAGGGATTTGGTCTTCTCAACAAAGGCTGTTCAGATCCATTCCTTTAGATGTGCACCCTCTGACCTGGGGGGCAGTCCAGGGCAATGATCTTGAGGCACCATCCCAGCCAGGTGAGAGAGGGTGTCCTGCACAGGGATTGTTCTGCTGGCAGGCCTGTCTCTGCATGTCGCTACACTGATGCAGCATAGTTTGTGGAGGTGCTGGCTGTGCTAGCAAAACTGATGTGATCCAGAGCAGCAACCACATCCTGTTGGTGTAAGCTGGCTTGGCTGCTCCAAGGGTAATTGCACTAGGATTTCTAATGAACACAAAGCTCTGACTGGCCATGAAGAGCTCTGCTAGCAGAAGCACTGTGGAATAGCACTGGCCTGCAGGGATCTGTCATGCCAGTATTGCAGGTGTTGTATCACTTTCTGATAAGGGTGCTTAGTAGTTGGCAGAGTGGAGAAGCATATCTGATATTTCTGAGATATTTTCCCTACTAAAGGTTCCTTGGTAGCCTTTGGCCCTGCTTATGTCCCAGGAATGCCCTAGCCAGACATGTGGCTTCTGATGTCATCATGTGAGACTCTGCAGGTGATCTCTGTAGTGCGAGTGGAAGGATAGGGTTTACTTTGTGATGTACAGCATGTCTGATCCTTAATCTTTTTTACTTCTCTACTGGCAGGTTTGTCACACCAGATCAGAAATATGTGGTGGACAATACTCCACACACCCCAACACCTTTCAAAAATGCTCTGGAAAAATATGGACCAATTAGGCCTTTGGTATGTACTGAACAGGTCTGTTGCTTGCTGGTGGCAGTGTGTGGAGTAGTTTGCAGCAGAGCTGTGAGCCATCTGTTATTGAAGTAGCAACATAGTAGAGTTTGGTAGTGCTGGGCTGGGATGAGGGGGGTGTGGAGACCTTGTCATACCAGACATGTATCATGGTAAGTAGCCACAGGATTTCTAGTTCCTCTGCAAAGTAGTCAAAAAACAAAACCAAACCAAACCCTAGACAGCCTTTGAATATGGCCTCAGTGCTCAGTTATTCATGACCTTGGGGAAAGCAAGGCAATACTGCATCCTAGATCTCTAACGTGGACTTAACGTGGGTTCTGTGGGGATGGCAGTTTCAGTATACTGTGCCTTCAGTACTCACTGGTCTCTTGATGGCATGTCTGGGGATTCAACTGCTAAGAGTCTACCTTGCCTGGAGATCCTGTAAATCTGTCAGGCTAACAGGAATCTTGTAATGTCTTTTCCTGCTGGAAAGTAAATACTCTGTAATGTTTGACTTCCCACTGTGAGCTCCTGTGGATTGCCCTGGCCCCATTATCCACTGATGGAATTCTAAATCTGCCTGGTGTACAAATTATGATAGTCTTATGCTCTTTTTCTTTCCTTGCATCAGCCACAGACTCCTCACCTGGAAGAAGACTTGAAAGAGGTGCTCCGAAGTGAAGCTGGCATTGAACTTATTATTGAGGATGACGTGAAGCCTGAGAAACAGAAAAGGAAACAAGGGGTGAACTGGTTTTGCTTTCAGTATTTGTTTTTGGGCTGTCCTGTGCTGTAGAAGGGTGTTTTTGCTGGCTGTGTTCATCCTACTATTTATGCCAAAAAGTCTTTCAGTATGTGGTTGCTGCCTTTTAGTGAGTGAACCTGCTTGTATGCCTGAGGTTAAGGCCTTCTTAAAATACTGCTGGCTTGGCCTGGTTTATGCAGAACTCAGGGCTGTGCCAGATGGTGTCTCCCTAACATGCAAGGAGAGACTTAGGGCAGACCCGAAGTATCTGTGGCAAGCTGGGCTCCCCACAGGCTGTAGGCTGTTGTGAAAAGTCTCTTGGCTCAGTAGGCCCAGGTGATGTGACCTTCCCTTCCCACTGGAAGGAGTTTCCCCTTCTAAATTAGTGGCTCTTACTGCCAGTGGGGGGAGCACTAGAAGCCACTGTGCCCTGTGGCAGAGAAGGCAGAAGCATGTCTTTTTGAGGTGCTAGTGCAGTGCAGATAGGGGGCTTGGTATGCACCCTTAGTCCTTAGGATGGGAGTTCACTGAGTTGATTTATGCTCACACTTGTATTTGTGTTCCCCAGTTGCGCAGGAGTCCCATCAAGAAGGTCCGGAAGTCGCTGGCCCTGGATATTGTGGATGAAGATATGACGCAAAATATGGCAGCCCTCCCCAAAACTATCTGTTTCAAAAGAACCCAGGTGAGGGGTGCTGCAATCAACAGGGATAGAACTGACTGTAGCAGGGCTGAAAGGCAAACTTGGCTGCTGAGCTGTGTGTGGTGCTAGCACCACTACTGCTTTTTTCTGTCTTTAGCAAGTATGGGACCTCTAACCCTTCAAAACAGCAGAAATACATTTTGTTTTGTTTTTAACACTAGCAATTTAATACAAGGGCAGTGGGATCCAGAGTTCAGGCATGGTGTAGGAGCTGTAGGCTGAATCACAGCCTGAAGGCCAAAGGCTCTGGATGAACAGAAATTCTTGTGAAAAAGCTGTCTGTGGACACTACTGTGACTCTACTACCCAGCTGCTTTTCTACCTGTGGGATAGGAGAAGCCTTATGTGTTCTCATTCTTGGAGGTTTCCTTGGCTGCCTGCAAGGGTGAGAAGCACCTTCATCTCCAAAAACAAAGGCTGTGTGTTAGCACAGTTACTTATTTCTTATATTATGGTCATTTGCGCATTTTCTTTGTCAGCAAGCCTATTTTGGTTAGTAAGTTCTCCAAAGAAATCTTATGCAAAGCAGTGGTGACTTTGCCACCTGCAATTGCCTTATAACATGTGGATGAAGTGCTGGGATTTGTTAACTGATCCTTTGGCCAGGAGAAGCATCAGCACCGTTAGTGCGATTTGACTTTATGCAGTTTTCTTTCTTTTTGCAGCCTGTGAATTTCCTGTCGAGATCCTTGAACCTTTCCTCCTCAAACAGGAAGAACGACTCTGGCTTGCTCAACAGAGCCTTTGTGCAAGTGCAGTCAGAGAAAATGTCCTACAGGAAAATGCCAAGCCATTTCAGACCACCAGCACCAGTAAGCCCCGCAGCTATTCCCTTCCATCAGCAGATCAGCTGGTAGTGCTGCCACTGTTCTTCCTCAGGAGGAGAGTTATGAAGGTCAAGCTCAAGAGGAACATAGCGTGCTCCTCTGTGGACATCTGTATGCTCTCAGGGCTGTCTTGGCACTCAGGTTTGGAGATAGTGAAGTAGCAGTGTCACACTGCAGCTCCCTTTGCTTTTCTTGCAAACCTGCCCTTCTGCTAGGGCTCAAAGTCCCGTGGCTCATCAGAACTGTGGCCGCAGGGCCTATTTGGCCCTGGATTTCTTCCTGAGAATCTGTGTCATGTCTCAGCCCATCAAGGGATTTAGACTAACCCAGCAGTGAAGTAAACTTCTTTTTTAGGAGTCACTCCTTGGGTGGACAACAGTAGGTTAATCTTTGTTTCTCTGACTGTAACAACTCTATGAGGCACAATATAAGTACCAAAAAGGCATTTCTCACCCCTGCAAGGGGTATTTCTAGGTTGTAGTGAAATCTGTGTGCCACAGACAGCATGGGCTGCCTTTGTCCTGTCATTTACCTGAACAGTGGCATTACTGTGCTCCAATGGATGATGTTTACTTGCCTTTCAAGCATACCTTGTAACCTCTGCTGAGATTGGTGCTTTTAAGGGCTGTTGACCTTAGAGTTATTTAATCTTTGGGACATAAATGGTTATATTCTTTGTAAAATCTTCACTAGTTGATGTAGTTTCAGACAGTGCATTAAAAGAATCAGATCCCTCCTTCATTTGGTGGGGTGCCTTGGAGAAGGGCATGATTTTTTCAGGTGTTTGTCTGCGCTGAGTCATGGCAATTCTCTGGTAGGATGATATACCTATATATGTACAGGTATTCCTATATAATACACATTTTCCTTGGGGAGGAGTGAAACCACAGCTGGGGGCTAGCACAGATGTTTTCAGATGCTAGGAAAGGTCCAGGTGCAGTCTCTACAGATCAGCCTTGGCTCGTTCCATCTTCAGATAAACAGAGCATCTATCTCTGGTTTAGAGCTGTCTGTTGTGAAAGCTCTTTCTGACAAATAAGTACTCCTCAGCCAGTGTAATTCCTTCCCCTTCTCAAAATAGACCCCACTTAAACACTTCCATTTCTCCTCCTGTCCTAGGTAGAGCTATATTGCTCTGAGTGCTAATAGATCCATATAAATAAAGCTCTGGAAGTGACTTCAGGGTTGCAGTAAGTCAGCTTGTGTGATGGTAGAGTACAGATGTGCTGAGAAATCCCATAGCCCAAAGACAGCAGAGCTGCCTGTGGTGTCGCTGGACTCTTGGGATTTGTTGTACCAGACTAGTGCTGCTAGCAGTGGCAGCTATAGATTAAGGATGCTCACTTAGCTGTGAGCTGAACCTAAATTATTCCTGAAGCCATGATGTTTCTGCATGGAGTGTTACTGTTAGCAAATACTGCACATCAAACTCCAGTTCTTTGCCATATGCATAAATGGGTACTTCCAGTTGAGGGCAGTATATATTGTTTTGCTGCTTTTATCAGAAGATCCGCAGAGGTTTTTCTAGCATAATGAAGCATGTCATGGGGGCTCTTGCTTTATACAGTGACTGAAACACACCTGATTTTTTTCAGCTCTTCCTGTTTGCTGTGTGAGGCCCTGCTGAAGCTACAGGCACAAAATTACTGCTAAGGATGGGTGGTCTTTCTGACCAATCCAACCCTTCAAGGTCTGGGGCTGAGCGGCTTCCATGGGAGTTGAGCTGATCAGCAGTAAACCTGGGAGCTGCTGTTGAATTCCTTTCATCTCTCCAGGCTCTGTTCAGCACAGTGAAGCTTAGTGGGCTTGTTCTCTGGGGTTTTGGTCCCAAGACAAGCTGGGGAAAGCCCTAAAGAGAGAGGCCTATGGGTGATTCTGCAATGGGACACTTAACTGGAAACTGCTGAACGTAGTACCCCATGCTAGAGGTTTTTGTTTTTCCCAGGGAGCAGATAGTTTTTATTTATTTAAGCACATTGTTTTAAAACATTGTTTGTTTCACTAGTCCCCAGTGCCTTCCTCTCCCTGGACTGTTGTACATATTCTTTCTTTTTCCTCCATAGATGACCAGGGCTTGGAAGGCAGTGGCCTGTGGTGGGACCCGAGACCAACTCTTCATGCAGGAGAAAGCACGACAGTTCTTGGGCATGCTGAAACAAAGTCACACATCAAGGACCTTAATCTTATCGTGAAGGATTGTTCTGCTCTTTTTATTTTGTTTTAAATTTTCTTATAAAAGAAGAGGAGGGAACTTCAAACCTGGGGGAGGGGGGGAAAAGTCCTCTGCAAGGCCATAGCGTGTAGGGGTGAATTTTTTCCTTCTATTCCCAGGTTAGATCTGTATTGTAATAAATTGATTTAACTGCTGGCTAAAATGTCGGATACAAGTTCTGGAATCCCTGTGGAAAGGCAAATGAGGGAGGGATGGAGAACTGACAGCAAGAGCACTCAGCAAGACCTGGCTTCTGCAAGCATAGGAAGCTGATTTGCCTTCAAGCATGCATATCAAGCACTGGAAACAGACTTTGAAGGCTGCTGGATTTCATGCTGGCTGCTCTGTTACCTTGGGAATGGCTCTTGTTAAGGTTCCCATGCGTCTCCTCATCTGGCTTTTTTGCAGGAGATGGTGGTTCCTCCTTGCTTCTAGGGTGAAGATGACATGCTGTCATGAGAGATGTGCTTTGGGCTGATTCACATTTGGAGCTGGCCAGCCTTGCAGGGCTGTTTGTACTGTCGTGCTGCACGATGGGAGCAGCAGGTGCTTCTTCCCAGGGACTTGCTCCCTTTGGAAATAAACTATGGTGCTAACAACACCTTGTTGTTCAGACTTGCTTTGACTCTGCCTGGGGCCTCACGATGTGCACAGGGTGGCAAGAAGCAGCAGAGCATGCTGTGTACTGCAGCATTTCTGAGGCAGGTCAGTGTGGCTGCAACCCTCTTGGACAGCTGCTATAAGCCTCTGGCCTTGAGGAGCCTCTGCAGTGCAGACCTTGGCTCCTGGGCCAGTGCTCCTTGGGTGGAGGAGGCTGATCCAGCTGCACAAAGTGCTCAGCTATTAACTGGTGGGGATTAATGTTTAAGCACGGGTCTGGTCTGGACCCAAGGGGTAACGCTGTTTTTTGTAGGTGATGTTTGAGATACACTGAGGTCAGATGATGAGCAGAAGGGCACAGAGTTTGATGCACAGGTGGGGAAGACAGGATAGTTCAGCAGGAAACTTGTTTTCATGTGGAATCTCCTACTTCCTGGCAAGTTGTAGGCTTTCTTAGCTTTTCCAAGTTAGGGGAGGAAGGATGATTTCCCTATTCCCCTCAATAGTTTTGCTAGTTTAGGAATGGCTTTGGCTACTTTGTGGAAAGGCACAGGGAGAGGATGGGGTGCTGCTGTGAGCATGGGCTGGAGAATAGCACCTGGTATAGCAGAGCCTGTTCTGTCCTCTTCCTCTGGGAGTCAAAGCTGTGTGTGTAGCCACTTTGGTGCAGTCTGGTGATTTGGAGCCCTGTTTTTTGTAGCCAAAAGTGAAATGCAGTGATTAGAGCAACACACAACTGTTTGCAATTGGAAAGGTGCTGGAAAATGAAGAGCATCTCACTGGTCAGACTGGTACATGGATGGCTCTGCAAGCAAGCTCTGTTGGCTTTGTGTTGCGATGTGCCAACCTTTGTAAGCCAGAAAAGCCATGGTGGCAGGTTTGCCTCTGGTGGTTGGCAGCACAGCAAAGTGCAGAAGTGGGCATCCCTGCACCCCTGAGCCTCTTCAGTGGAGGACAGTGCAGTCCCTTTGCAGGGCAGGCAAACAGGAGTGCTGTGTACATCCTGTTTCAGGCTGCATTTTACATCACAAATAAAGAGCCAAAAAATCCCTACCAACAAACTTGTTAATAAAACCTTGGATCCTGGGAAACAAGGGAGTTTTCGAAGGCTGGCTCATTTTTCATTTCTACAAGCTCTGGGCCAACGCAAATCCATGAAGTCATTTTTATTTCTGTTTCTCTGTGCTGCAGTGTTTGCTTTGGAAATACGGCTGGGACCACTTGTCTGAAAGCCTGGCTGTAGCAGTTTCAATTTTGTTGTTATTTTAAGAGAAATCGTTGTAAAACTCTCCCTCCTCCTTTGGCTTCAGTGGTGGAAGGCAGCCTTTGGGTACCTCCCAGGATATTTTTTCCCTAATTGTGTTGGACGCATCCCATGTTGATTCTTATTTTATTCTGAGCCCTCAGGGTACTGAGTTTTGATGGAGATCATCCACAAAATTGCTTGCCATGAGGACTGCCTCATCTCAATGACTCCTCCACGTGCCCTGAGCTCTGCCATCCCTGTGTGGCTTCTGGCTTTCCTCTGTGGGACAGGAGGATGCTGCTCTCTGGGTTTAGTGCTCTTGGCACTAAAATAAATAAATACCAAATTGTTTTTGTGTTCCTGCACTGATGTGAGCTGAGTCCTGTGCGGGTGCTGCAGCTCCGCTGCAGGATAAATCAGTGCACGATCCCAGTGCGTATGTTTGAGCTGCCCCTAAATTAAGGGATTATGAGACTGGGAAGTATTAACTGCTACTCTAATGTTGTAAATCCAGATAGAGCCGAGTGTCCCGCATTGCAGATTGCTTATTAAGAAAGATTGAGGGGCAGAAAAAATAGAAAAGAAAATGAGCAGGGCTAGCACTGTTAATGAGGAAAAAGACAATTAGCTTTTAATTAGAAAATGGAGTTCCTTGTGAGGATATTACCAACCTGGCTTGTCCATCCTTGGGCTTGAGGACAGGAATAGGCACTGTTCTGCTGCTGGGGAAAAATAGCTAGACTTGCTTTTGAATTCATAATTCAGATACTCCAGTTTATTTCCAGTAAAAACTCATTCAGCTCGCTATGGCTGTAGGGACCCTGGGCCCTCTGGCTGGAGCTGGGGAGCCTGGGCATGGGGATTGTGGAAATGGGGTCCTAGTGCTGTCCTAAGAGCTGACAGTGCTCTCAGAGAGACCTGGAGGTTTAACTAAGCAAAAGATGAAGGAGGCGTCCCATGGGCTGCTGTGCTTCCGATGCGCTGGAGAGAAATCCTCTCTGCAGCCCTGCTGTGAGGAAAGCTGCAGAAAGCCCCGTGTTGCTGGGTATTTTATTGTTGTTATTATTACTACTTAGCTTTGTATTTGCTTTATGTTTTGCATTCCTAGCTTGAGGCAGATTACCCTTGTTTGAGTCTAGGCATGGAAAACTGATCAATTTTAGCAGGGGTGAGAGGGGAATTCTGGAGCTGGAGCTCCTGAATCATAGAATCATAGAACAAAGGTTGGAAAAGACCACTAGGATCTCCCAGTCCAACCCAAGCCCACACCCACCACGTCCACTGCCCATGGCCCTTAGTGCCACATCCCCACGGATACTCCTGGGCTGCGCAATGTCCAGACTGCAATGGGGCTGTCGTGCCTAGCTGAGGAAAGCAAAAACACTGGGGTAAGAAGGGAAAAAAGAAAGGGGGAAGGGGAGAAGTGGCACCCAAGGGGTTTTTGTTTGTTTGTTTTGGCAGGGTCCCTTTTGGGATGGACCTGGGTTGGTGCCTGGCTGGGCAGCGCAGCCCCATGCATCGTGCAGGTGTCCATCAGAGAGCTGCCACATCCAGCCCTGTTCCTGCTGGCAGGGGAGCTCAGTTTCTCTGCCTTGTTCTTACAGCTGATGGCGCTAAAGCGCTGTGCAAGCGGCAGGCTGTGGGGGGGGACATTGGCAGGGCATCCACAGGGAGCTCTGACACTCCATGCAGCTGTAGAGGAACGCAAAGGGTAAAGAAAGCTTTTTCTCCTGTTTCAGGAATTGCCTGAATTTGATCCTGAAAATTTCCTGCAGGAAAAAGAAAGTTTTCTGTTGGTGGCTAAACTTGAGCTTGTTACGCTTGCAGCTGCTGTGGTGACGTTTCATAAGCTTCATCCTAGCTGTGTGCAGGATGGGAAGCTGCACTGGACTTATGAGAGACTTCATGATAGGGGAAAAAGTTGGGTGCAATGGGGGGCTGCTGGGGCTTCACATCTTTTGGCTTTGACCCCAGGATTTCTCAGAGCAGTGCTATGTCCCTCCTCCTGCCTTGCTTGGGCCATTTAGTGAGCAGTTGCTCAGCACTGACCGTGTAAAACTTACAACATGCTTTTTATTTTTATTTTTATTTTTTATTTTTTAAATTTTTTAATTTTTTTTATTTTTATTTTTAGTAATCTAATTCATGTGTTTAGAGGCTTAGGAAATGGATGGTTTTAGGGCAGTAGATACATGCTGAGGACTAGCTGAGCAGCTCCCTGATTTTGAGAGGGTTGGAGACTGCTTGTGTGAAGAGCTGGCTGGAGCTGGGCACAGAACTAGGTGTGCTTTGGAAGTACAGTTTTTTCCCTGTTTCTGGACTGAGGACATTGCTATTTCTCATGTCTGCTGGGTCAGTCTGCGTGTCTTATGTGAGCTGCAGTCTGCTGGTGGAGAGTTAAGGGGAAAGCTGTCCTCATCAGCCTTAAGTCCTGCTAAATCTGGACAGAAATCCTTTTCTCCCTCTGAGAACAGTGCATCCCTCAGGCACCAGCAGGCCTGGCATGGCGTGGGCCATCCCTGTGCAGACCTCAGGTACCCAAATTGGAGGGGCACGGACTGGTTTTGCTTTTTTTAAAATTGCTTTTAAATTGGTTACGGTCCAGTGTTGAAACAGAAGTCCTAATGGAGCAACTGGAATGGACCTTCATGCTGCACTTCAGCCCTTCTTCCCATCCAAAGTAAAGTCCTCTGCTTCTCCTACAGAACAGCCGCCTCTGTATTTTCTGTGACGTCTCTGGAGGTAGGGAAAAGTAATAATTTCAGATTCAGTTCTGCTGATGTGTTTGTCTGTTATCAACACTAGTGTAAATCTGGGTTTGAATTAAGCCCCAAACCTAATGTCTGTAAGTGCTATTTCTCAGGACGTACAGAAGCAGAAATGCACAAAATCAGTGTTTTCTCTAACTGCTGCTAAGTTCTCTTTACTGGTTAATTTCAGCCCAGTGATCCCCGCAGCCTGCAGAGCCCTCCTGCCTCAGGCTCCTGCCCTGCAGCTCCTGGCTGACTCCAGCAGCTGTTCCCAGCCCTGATGGGTGCTGGGTGTGCACCACCATCCCCTTCTCCTCCCCTCCCTGCCTTGTGCTCCTGAGTTTGCTCAACCTCTGCATTTGTCTTTTCTCTGATCTAAGGTGATTTTCTGACTCCTTCGTTGTCCCCGGACAGCCAACTGCTCATCTCGGTGACGAGCTCTGCTGGTTGTGTCCTGCCCCTGTGACAGGTCTGAAGCAGATGTGAAAGACCAAACACCCTGTCCCAAAGCAGAGGGCGAATATCCTCTCCCATCAAAAGGGAGAGTGACCTGATTTCAGACTCGCTTTGGGCAGTGAGGGTGAGTGCTATCCTTCCCTTCCAGCCAATGGATCTGACGGCTTGAGATTGCCTGACCCAGGAAGGACTGTGAGGCCTGAGGAAGAGATGCTGCCGACAGGCAGAACGAGGTGCAGGCTGCTGGGTTAGTGCTGGGCGGGCTGCTGGGTTGGTCTTTGCTGCTGCAGAGATGTGAGGATCAAAATAGAAGCAATACCCCAAAAATCTAACGTCAAAGTTGTTCCTTGGAGCCTGGAAAAGAGATATAAATGGGTCTCAGTCATTTGTATCTAAGTGTATCTCAGGATCTCTGCTTTGCTTTTGTATGAATCATAGAATCACAGTCTATCCTGAGTTGGAAGGGACCCACAAGGATTACAGAGTCCAACTCTTGGCTCTACGTGTGATTACCCAAACCCTATGTCTGAGAGCATCCTCCAACAGCATCTTGAACTCTGGCAGCTCAGGGCCGTGCTCCTGCCCTGTGCAGCCTGTTCCAGGGCTCCATGTGAAGTGGGATATTGTTTCCTTCTTGTCCCAGGTATCAGTAAGAGATACCTCTGCTCCATCTTTCACAAACAGCTCTTTTGTCTCACCTTGCAAGAGGTCAGAACTGATGTTTGTGTTGTTATTTACGTGCTCCAGTTGGCCTGGAAGTTGTCTGCCTGCCCTGTGTGATGCAATACAAGGGAGGCTGGCTTTGCCTTACTGAGGTTATTTCAACCAGGATAAAATTCATCCCATTCCCTGGTTAGGATCCTACTTCCTTTGCCTACAAAATGCAGATAAACTCATTTATCCTATTTATTTATTTACTTTTTATCTTTCCCTACAAAAGATTTGGGGATCTACAAATGCCAAACATGCTTGTTTACAGCTTGCTACGTTCAGAGTTGTGAATTTTCTTTAATAAAAAAAAATAAAGTAAGTATGTTCTGTTTTCAATTTCTTATTCCATTTCAAATGTCATCCTTTTTTTCTCTTCTTCTTCCAGGGCCACCCAGGGATTTTGTTCACAGAACGGAATGAGCTGCAAAAGGGATAAAGATCATTCACAGGAACCTTGAAAGAACTGCTTGAGCTCCATGAAATGAAGATTAAAAATAAAACAGGGAGGTGAGGCACAGGCTCCAGCACGAACATCTTATAAATACTTGGCCTTGGAAGTGCAAGTGCTTCCTAGCAAGCCTGAGATGTGCAGAAGCACAGCCTTGGAGCAAGTCAGGGATGTTGCTTCTGTTGCTTCCTCCCTGTGAAGGGAACAGCAGAGGTGGGCTCTGCCACGAGTTACTTCAAAGCTGGGTAATGCAACAGGAGGATGTTGCTAGAAATATGCTTGCCTTATGGTTTCAGTGTAGGTGTAAAATGAAGATGGCAGCCCTGTGTGAATAAGACTTCAGCAGTGGCTGGGTTTTGTGCTGGATTTTGCCTGGCATTGCTGGTATATTTAGAGGTGGTCTGGTTGCAACTGGCTTTCTTGTGGGTCTGAGCTGTTCTAGGCATCACTGATATGAAATCTAGTAAATCTTTTCTGCATCCCCATCTTTGCAAAAGACAGTTCAGCTAAGGGCTGGAAGTGATTGAGTGGGGGGAAAGTGATTGGAAAATGCTATCACTTAAGTCCTGAATTGCTCTGTTAGAAAAAGTGCCCCTGGCACTGCACATCAACCCGTGGTGCCACAGAGTGTGTTAATGTTCCGTGTCACCCAAACCGTGAGTAATAGGAATCAAATGCAATGTCAGCCTGTCTGAGCTCACGGACAGCCTCAGACCACAGGTCACAACAAAATGGCACTGTGCTTTTGGCATGGTCAGGGAAGTGTGATGGAGCCTGGGGGTCTGCCCAGACTGGTCAGGTGGGGCACCCTTCCAGGTGGGCTTTGCTAGGACTTTGGCCTGCTTCTGGTGGGGCTGCACGCCCTGCTACCCACAGGTGCTTCTATATTGACTTTAGCCAAGGTGGAGAGAGGGATCACTCTGTCTTTGTCTCAGAAAAAGTGGAAATTGTTTCCTGGGAAGCAACAGCTGAGTGCCATCAACTGCACAACACTCGGATGTACTTCAGCAGGAGGTGTGAGTGAGTGCACCCTGCTTAGTGTGAGCTCTCAGTGGTAGGACTGGGATTAAAGGAAGGTCTGTTAGATCTTCCACTGACATCTTCCTCTGTTCTTCTGGTAAAATATGGTACTGGAAGAGTTTGGCAGAGAAATAGTTCACATGAGGGACCCTGGACCCTGTGTTCTTCATCTGCATCCATGAACGATGCATCCACCCCTCTAATGGGAAACTAATCTGGGAGTAGGGAAAAAAAAACAACAATGCAGAGGCAAGCTGATGTTTGGGAAGAGATGGCTTTGTTTTCATTAGCCGAAGGAATCTTCCAGCTGCTCTGCACTTAATAGCTTCCCAGGGCCATTCGTTAACCTGCCAAGTCCAACCAAGAGCAACAATTCCAACCGTATGCCAGGATGTCTCTTTTTATGCCAATAAACTTCCTGTTCCTTGCAGCCCAGCCGATGGCTTTGCCCTATGGTGCAGATGAGGGGATCTCAAAACAATGAATTCCTGTCAAAAGATTTGTGAGCAGCTGGCCAAACAATTCCAGCCCCAGAAAGACACAGGCAAGAACATCATTCCTGAAAGTGCTGCATTATTGATTAAGCACTTGTGATCCATAAAGTACAGTAACAACGTGGGGCTGGCTGCAAATGAATTCTACCGAAAAGATCTTTTTACTGCCTCTGATCCTCAAGGACAAGGGTAAAATAAGTTTAGTATGGAGCAGGAATTCATTTGTATAATAATGGTTTTTGACGACTTGCAAAGGTTATTTTATGATTAGCCATCTAATTATAAAATGGCCAACAATTTCATCTTATCCAAATCTACATCGGCTAAATTATGAAATGCCCTTGTTTTATGCAAATTCTGAAAATATTGCTTCTCTAACCTTTCAACCCTGCTGTCTGTCAATAGGGCTCACGCGGAGCATAAATCTTGGGGTAGTACCGGAGCACAGTTCAGCTGCAAGTAAATGACAGTGAATTAATTGTGCAGGATCCCTGGAAGGCAGGAGGCTGTCTGGTTCTGGAGTTGGCTTCCTTGGTCACCCCAGGGGCTGGGTGTGAGGTGTCCTGTATGACAGCTGGTCCCTATTATGGGGCTGAGTGAACTCCTGAGGAGCATTGGGTGAGAACAGGGGATGCACAGCAGGAGCTGGGTGTTGGTGTGGATACCCCAGAAGGGGATCCAGAAGGGATGCCTGGAGCCTGGGGTGGCTGTGGGACAGCTGCTGTAGGCTCAGGCTGAGGCAGGGAACAAACCCTCTGCTTTGGAGTGAGGGAGGAGTGGCAGAGAGGAAAGGCTGGAAAAGGGGGAGGAAAGGAGGATTATAAAGATTAGCTCCAATTAGATACGTGTACAACCATCAGATCCTGTTAAACACCCCTGGTTTAAATTCAAACCCTATTATATGGCTGCAGCTTCCAGACAAAGCCCTATTAAGTGCAGCTGCTTTGAAATGCAGACACAGCCACTACAAAGACTGTTACAGCCCTCAGGCTGAAGGCCAGGCCCCACTGTGTTCACTCCACCTGATGGGACGGGGCCAGGCAGCGGTGGGTGCCTGTGGGCATGGGGATACCGGTGGCTCTGATCCCTCTGGTGCAGCTGCCCATCCCTGGGGAGTCCTCTCCAGGATGGGAGCTGGACTCTGGGCAGGGCTTTGGGGGACTTCCAGTGATGCTGCCTGCAGGACAGGTTAAGCACCAACCCCCCCTTCCTGCTGGCTGTTGCACCCATCAGGCTCCATCCCTTCCTTGTGCTGTGGTGTTGCACAGCAGTGTGAGGAGCAACAACGGCTGCTTCCAACCAGCCTTGTGTCCACCGAGGGCCCCTGAGATGCTCTGTGAACATGGCTGGCATCACCACGACTTGTTTCCAGGGGATTTATTTGATGTAGAGCCCTGGTAGCATCAGATAAATTTTAATTAATACTGTGTGCTTTCGTCTTTAACAGAGCAAAGGCATTTTGCCATTTGAATCTTAGCATGTGAAATATTAACTTAGATATCTATTTAATTTTTTTGTATTAAATACTATGCGGTAGTCTTATTAATATTAAAACTTTAATACAATGTAAATGTCAGAGTGAGTTGTAATGATAAAACCTAAGTGAAATGTATTTGCTTTGCTGCTTCACTTACGATAGCAAAAGATTTCCAAGTCAAAACAGACTTTTTTCACTTTTCAGTGGAAGCACAGTCTCTTTGTTTCACCAAAAAACATTCCTCCAGAGGGTTTTTCCACACTCCCAACCACCGTGATGGAGACCTGGGGTGTCAGGGTGCTGGGTTGGGACCTGCAGGGCTCGCTGTAGTCTCCCAGTTCCTGCTCTACTCTTCCCTGTTCCCATGTGGGAATGCTGAGGTGATGAATAGAGCACAGGGTGCTGGTGGGGCATTGCCTTTCCTATGGGAGCAGGGGATGAAGCTGGGATGTGAGGCACGTGGGGCACACAGCAGGTCTCAGCACAGTGCGTAAAGGTGTGGGGCTTCCTTTCCGTTTCATCTTTTTATCTTCATCCTTTTCTGAAAGTGCAGCAGATGATCTTTCATCTTTCATCACCCACCACTTGTGTCAAATTCCCATCAAGTGTATTGAAGGGAATCTTTTGGGCTTTTTGGCTTCCTTTGAAAGGAAATGCTGGCAAAAGGAGCAAGGAAGGTACAAAATAGACTCTGACTTGCTGAGCTACATTTATAGTGTCAGCGATTAGCTCTCCAAAGTAATTAAGATGCAGGTGCTTGGGGAGTATGCAGAAAGCTGCATCAGTGCAGTGCACCTTCCTTGGGCTTCTGCATAGCTGCAAGCTGCCCCAAATTCACTCGCCCACTCCAAGCAAGCCACAGGCTTTTTGGGCTGGCAGGGACAGAGGCTGCTGAAGGATGCAGCTGATGCTACTGGGCTTGCCTCTGGGCAGCCCTGCTGTTTTAAATCCCCCTCCTTGCTGCATTCAATAAATCAGATGCAAGGGCTTCTTATAGCAGGAGTAAGGTGTGTTTTCGGCTAAGGCTGTGAGGCAGAGGAGCAGAGCTATGCACAGATGGGCTGCAGGCAGGGGCTGCACTGCATCCCTGAGTGAGGTGCTGAGGGGGTTGGCTGGGCTCCCCCACCTGCTGGGGAATTGTTTCTCCTGTATCAGCCTACTAGGGGCCAGTATTTAATAACGGAGCAGATCACAGAGCATGATTGCAAATATCTTAAGTGAAGATGAGGAAACTTCCTCTTTTACTGTGTATGAGCAGTAAATCTCAGGCTTGTGTCTAGATGTGTGGAGGTTAATAAAACCAAATGAAAAATGAATTCTAGCAGTCAGAGCTGGCAGCTGATGGTGGCATCACTGCACATCCCCAAGGCTGGCCACACATGGGAGCGGTATGATGCTAGGAAGTATTTGCCAATTTCTTCCTTTTTGCACTCCTTTTCCAAGCCTGTAACGGTTTCTCATCTCCACAGGGGCAACAAGTCAGTTGACAGCTGCACTGTCAGCCGGTGTCACCATGAGGATGTGATGGGAGAAGGGTTGGAGCTGCAGGACCCTGTGCTGCATGCGCAACCACGGAGGATGTCCTCACCACTGGTCAGTGCCAAATTCACTGCAAGATGATTTCACTGGGTATCATCTTGTCCTTGTGCTGCTGCAAAAAAAGCACTTGCAACAGAGTCTGCTTTTCGTTTGCTTAGTGCTGATTTCTTTTATTCCCCCCCCCCCCCCACTTCCTGTTCATTGGTGGTGGGCTGCTGGGGGAAAACATCTGCCCCAGTAGGAGATTCAGAGTCTGTAACAGGAAGGACGGTATCTGAGCCTTGTACTTTAGAAGGCTGCAGTAATCCCCAGCTCGTTACAGCTGGGCTAGTGCAGTGGGAAATTGGGACAGATGTTGGACAGATGGTGACCCTCTGCTGTTGGGATCACTGCTGCTGGTTGGTATAGAGAAGTGTTTTTTTGGTTTTTATTTTTTTTAAATATTAGAGTAGGCTGTGATGCTTCTTCAGCAGATGGAGAGGCATCTCTTCTGCTATTCTTTGTTAACAAATATTAGGATTTGATCATCCTGGCAGTCTGGTCATCAGTCCCATAAACCAATACAAATACCAGCACTGGTACTGTGCTCCACAGAGGGATTTGGGTCGGCCTTGGGGGCTGTGACCACTGGCTGGGTTTTGCTCATCGGTGGCAAAACCCCTGCCTTGCAGCAAGGGCGTGTATGAGGATGCTACTGTCCTGCTCAACTGCACCAAACAGGACCGGCTCAGAGATGGGAGATTTTATCTCAAGTGAAAATGCATCCTGGAGAGATGAAGGACAGGGTAGGTTATGGGGAGTTCATTGTTTTAGTGTTACAGGATTGCATGCGCTCAGGCTGCCCTGCATTGAGCTGCTCTATTGATCATCGCTTTGATTCCTGCTGGTTTATTTACTTGCTTGATAATAATTTGCTTAATAAAGCCTTGCTATAGTGATTACAGAGTCCCCAAACCTTTTGATTTCCAATTTCATTCCCAGCTCCAAAGTCACTGGAGTTTCTGTGTTCCCTTGGAGGGATGGCCTGGGGGTTCACTTTGCATGAATCAGGGTTACATGAGCTGACCCATGGCTGATTCATCGACAGGTACAAGTAGAAGCTGGTGAGGTGATGCAAGCTCAAGTGCAATAAATTTGTAAGGTGAAAAGGTCCGTGTTTGATCTTCTCCTGGCCCCTTTTCCCCACAGGTGTTGTCAGCAAAGGCCTCTCTTTCTGTGCAGCTTCCCTTTCTGTCAAAGCATACCATGCCGAAATGAAAGTGGGATCTTCTTCAAAGAGCACAGCGTGTCTTTGGGTGTGATTTCTTTGTGGGAACAAACGCTGCCGGATACATGCAGACATGGTCCTGGGTGAGGAGGACAGCTTCCTTTGCAGCTATGCAATGGAATAACGTCAACAGAACTGGACCTTGCCTGGTGCAGACACACTGGGGCCTGTCAGGCAAGGCCAGAGCAGCGTGCAGGATCTGTGTGGAGCCAGAAGTTGTTGACGAAGCATTCCTAAGCCTTTAAGCAAGGCTGGTTAAAAGTGTGCAGGCATGGCTAGCTTAAGTGCTGCAAAACAGGGCGATGCAGGCAGGCACAGCCCCAGCCTGGAACCCAACGAGGGGAAGAATGTGATATTTTTTTCTCACTTAACATTTTTCCTCAACATTCCATTTGTGGGGGTGTGGAGGGAGGGAGGGAATGAATCCTATTTAGCTGATTCAGTCTAATTTGGAATGAAAATGAAATGCTGAAATATTCCTCTGGCCTGAGGCACTGGTTAGCCGCTGCGTTAATGGAGCCACATGGATGACGTGGGCTACAGCAGGCAGAGCTGGGGCCGCAGGGAACAGACACTGCCCTGTGTGTCTGCGCCCCCAGGAGCTGTGTGTGTCCCACTGTGTCACACGGTGCTGGGCCCACATGGCCAGCGGGTGCTGTGTGAATGCTGGGCGCCTTCGGGTGCTCTCAGGCACTTCCTGCTGCTTCGCTGCCTCTAGATGGCACTGACCCAACGCGCAAGGTTGAGAGCAGGGCAGCTTCTGAATTAATTTCTCTTTCCCCTTTCTGGGTATTTTTGTTTTGGAATCCTGTAATAATGGATTTTTCAGTTTCTCCAACGAGGTGCTGATCGCAGAAAGGATCGATGTCTCTGGGAGAGAAGAGCCACGTGCTGCCAGGCTCTGCCCTGCTCTCCTGTGCTGCGTGGGCTCAGCAGGGCTCCGGCCCTGTGGGGTGTGCACTGAGCGGGGATATGGGGACAGGAGGGCAGGGGTTATGCTGTCTGCATAGCTCCAAACCCTCCCTTGTCCCTGGTGCTTTGGTGAGAAAGGCCAGTGAAGGCAGCATGGCAGCGTTCCTCGTTCTGCTCTCAGTTATCCCTGCTAGCAGCTTGGCTCTCTAAATCCCATTTTCTGCCTATTCCCACATCCCTTGAGTCAGGCAGCCAAAGGATCTGCCTTAAACCATGAGGTAATGGGAGATCTGTGAAATGTGGGTATATGAACATAGGCACAGTTTCCTCCTTCCTTTTTATGAGGCCCTGCTCAGAATCTACTTTTCCTCATTCCTGATGCTTGGCACATTGACAGCCCCACAATGATGGGTGCTGGGAGTCCTGGTAGGCTGCAAGATGGGACAGTGGACAGCATGGAAAACACTCATAAGGAGAAAGAAGGGACAGTTACTCTTCATGCTTGGCCTGCTGTGCAGGAGTGGGAGACTGCAAGTGGTCCATGAGCCCTGCCCCACCTCCTCTCTGCAGTACCTGTGCCACAGGCATCCTCCCCCTGTGGGGATGGGGTATGATTGTTTCAAGGAGAGGCTGAGCTTCATCAAGAGGCCCAGACATAAGGAGTGCTGCAGGGACTTATGTGTCCAGTGCCTATCAGAAGGAGACATGGCTGTAGCACGGGAGCTAGTAAGTCTGCTCCTTGCCTACCTGCAAGGCTGCATCCAGCCCAGGGCATTGCTTGTGGAAGGTAAAGCCCCGGGGCCACCAGGCTGAAAAGCTGCTTGTGTTCCCTCCTGGGAAATAATCACAGCTTCTTCCATCAATTTTTGCTTGATCTCATGGGTAATAACGTGTGAGGATGGGGCTTAGCATGGCCAGTGCATAGCAAGGGAGCAGATCCCCTGCAGGTTTGTTTGGGATCCATTGGGTCAGTCACTGACTGTTCCTGCTGGGTGGCTTGGTGGAGGGATGAGGAGATATCTGTATTTTGTAATATTCTCCCCCAAGATGCCTAAGTGACACTGAGGCATTACGTAAGCACATTTTAAGGTGGATGGATACGTCACAAGGATGTGCCCTGGGAGCTCCTTACCTGACACTCCTGGGGCAAAGTGAACCCGAATCCAAGCATGGGCTGTGGGCAGGAGTGCCGGTGGGATGGTGAGTTATGTGAAAGCCTGCAGGGCTTCAGCTCCATCCCGTGCAAACTGGGGAGCTCTGGTGGATGGGTTTTACCACTGGAATTCACCTTATTGCTTCTGACAAGAAAGAATCACTGAAATGCACATTTTCCAAAAGGCTGTGGGAGGGCGCATGAATGCCATTATAAGAAACATGGATGCTTTGTTTGGATGAGGGCTCAAAAATTGTCTGGGGGATGGAATTGCATAAAACATGTGCACTATTTTCTATTTGCAGAGTTATCAAAGCTCCCAGAAACGTTGCTCTTAGTGCTGGCAGTGTGTATGCCATTCTTCCTGTAGCAAAGGGAAGCTCAAAGGAAGGCAGCAGGCTTGCTGCTTGTCCCAGTGCAACACTGTACAGCTCCGGTCCCGGTAAGGCTCCATCTGCTCGTTGATTTCCTGCTCTGATTTCTTTCTTTTTATTTTTTTATTTTTTATTATTTTTTTTCCAAAGCTTTTGTCTTTCCTGGAGGAAAAAAAAAAAAAAACACGTGGATGTGAGGTTTGATGAGCTACAAACAGATTTTTCCCTTGCCATCCCAAATGGTGTGTGTTCTTGGGGCAGTCCTGTTTTCACCCTGGTGTCAGCTGCGAAGTCACCTCCAGGGCAAGCTGTGAGATGTTCCCATAAATCTGAAGTAAAAGCAGCCAGTGTGTTGTGGTTTGCTCACAGTTCTGCACACCCAAGGCAGTAATTAACATGGGGATGCTCTCGGGGCAGCAACAGAGCTTTGCACACCTGTGTGTCCCAGGAGTGTGGGGCGAGGCTCAGCTCTGGCATCAGTTGGGGAGAACAAATCTTGCAGCCGCAGAGATAAAGATGAGGGAGATCAATCTGGAGCATTTATAATGAATAGTAAATAAGCAAGCAAGGGCTAGCTGTCTGCACAGGTATACAGCTTCATCAAGAGGCGCCCATGACACACTGATAATGGCTTGCATTTAATAACAGGATTTAACATCCCTGTAAAGGGAGCAGGCAGTCAGCTGGTGTCAGGACGGTGATAGAGTTTCCTTGTATTACACCTTTGCAAATTGCTTGTGAAGCGAGGCCAGCAGCGGGTCTGCCATCCCCACAGTCAGATGTGGGGCTGCACACAGCTGTGCTCTCAGACCCATTCCTGTTTGCACAACCAAAGCACCCAGCAAGGCCAGTCAGTGCCTTAGGCTCACACCATCCAGAGGGACACGTCTCACCCCGCTGCTACTGCAGACTTTCCCTGCAGCTCTGAGGCTGTGGGTGTGCAGATGTGGAGGGGCAGCAGCTTCCCTCCTCACAGACTCTGTCAAAGGGGTCTGATGCTATGGCAGTACCCATAGGGGTGAAACTTGACTAGCTGGGGTTGTGATCAATAATTAATGATGGGTTTCTTAATATTTGCTAAGTGCCAGTGCTATGTTTGCCTCCAAATCCCCCAGTGTATATCTAGCCTTGCTCAGCATCTCTCAGTTGGATTTTTATACTGATGTGGGTCACAAAAGATTTTGCAGAGAGAATATTTAAGAAAAAAGGAAGTATAATCCTTTGTACAGAAAGAACAGAACCATCTAACTGCTGGAAAATCAGTTGTAACCAGGGAGGAAAATTCTCATTCTTGGCAGTGTGATTTCAGGGCAGGCAGCTCCACCAGCCTGAGATCCAGGCTGGGAGCTGTTTTAGAAGTGCACCCATGCTGCAGCTCTGCCCCATGGAGCGGGGCTGGTTGCAGCAGGGCAGGGAAGTGTGATGTGGCTGGATATTAAAAGACGTGGATCATTCAAATGCTGGGCAGGGCAGGCTCTTTGGAGCCTCTGCAGTGATGTCAGTGCTAGGGAGCAGAAGGGACAGGAGGGTCCCTGGTGTTCCTTTATCCGCAGAGGGATGCAGGCACTATTTCCATGTGGTTGCTGGGGGCAGAACAAGGAAAAAACTGTGTCACAAAGCAACAGCCAGAGCTGGGAGCAAGCTGCGGGGCACTGGCAGTGCTCGGGGCTGGAGGATGAAGAGATGCAGCCTGCTCCATGCCCGCCCCCATAAATCCTGCCTGCCCCATCAATCCCACCACCCCAGTGCCCTCATTCATCCCTCCCTCGCTTTAGCTCTCACTCCTGCAGCTCAGTGCTGCCTTCAACCACGAGTGCCTGAGCGGGGCTGGCGCGTGATGGATGCGGCAGCGTGGGCACAGAACGGATGTGGGTTGGGTGTCAGTGTTATTTGTTGCTGCCTGACTACAACAAATCAAATTTTTAAGCAAACTCTCAACGCTCCATGGCCCTATTGTTATCTGGCTGGTGCTGGTGACTTGGACAAATCACTTAAGCTTTGTGCTCGTGGTTTCCATTTCGTGCCAGCCAGCTTTGTTAGCATCCCATCCCAGGCGCGTGTCACGCAGCAGTGGAGTTAATCTTCTTTCTATAGAGAGAGCATTTGGTACATACAGAGTATTATTTTGTACTGAAATGCTATTTAATCCCTGTTTTGATGCAACAAGAGAGGGAAAGAAGGGTTAATGAACCCTCCCTGGGGAGATTAGGCTGGGGTTGTTCAGGCTTCCTTAGTCCCTCAACATTTATTAAAGGCTGTTTTTTGTTTTATTGTTGTAATGCTTTATTCAAAGAAATCCCTCCTGGAGAATTCTTTCAATTTGATCTCCAGCACAGAAATAAACTAGCTTATCTGCGATCTTTTAATATCATATTCAAGGCTTTTAATAAATGTGAGCTTCATCAGTGCCTTTTTTCTTTCTTTTTTTTCCCTCCTCTTCTTTTTTTACTGGTGAGATAATTTAATATTAACACATTACACCTTGTCACCCAATAGCACTTAGTCCCTGTAATCCCATGACAGGCTAATTTCTGTAGCAACATCCCTTGTGTCAAATCTGCTCCATTCCGTTGCTGCCCGGCTGCTCGTGGAGCCTGGTTTGGTGATGAATATTCTGACTTCGAAGCTTTTATCTAATGATTATGAAATGAATTTGGAGTTTAGCTGGAGGGAGTAACAGCTTCATTTTGCCTAGCGGAGTTTGTTCCTATCATTGGAACAAATGATAGCTTTTAATGCTAAAAATGTGAGATGGAAAATACATGTGTGTGGAATCCCCCAGAGGGGGTTGGGGTGTTAAGTGCTAGATTTGAGAAAAAGGGTTAATTGGGAAGAGGGCTGGGGAGCGGGGAAGGAATGCCAACGATGGTTTGCAGGGGGGAGGAATAATCCTTGCTTCTCCAGGGGTGTCACCCACTGGGGCAGCGGGGTGCTGGCAGGGTGATGGGTAACCCCAGCCCTGTGCTGTCCCTGTGTAGGGTGAGCCCTTTCCCCTTCCCCCAGCTGCCAGCTCTCACTTCATGCAATGTGCATGGCTCAGAAGCCAGCAGCGAGGTGAAGTCGTTTGGCATAATTAGCAGATGTGCTGGAAATGTGATGCTGGAGCAGCATCGCCATTCCAAAGCCATCACACCTCCATCTGCCTTCGGCTGCTGGTGCTGCAAGGGTAGGGAACGCACCCGCTTCCTAGAGCGGAAAATAGATGCTTAAAGAAAACTGGCACAGGCTGAGCTGCTCTCATGTTCAGGTTCAGGATATGCTCCTGCTCGGCTCTCACTTCACCACAATCAGGCAGGGGCTGCTGCTGCAAAGGAACCTCCCATGGACGGTGCTCCAGTTGTGCCCAGTGCCCCTGGTCCAGGCCCTGATGTGCAGAGAGCCTGGTTCTGACCTTTCAGCTTCCTGCAGGGATCCATGGATGTGGATGGGACCCCCTGCCCCAGGCAGACCAGCCTCTGCTCTCAGCCTCTCCTCCCAGCAACCCGAGGTGCAGGGTGCATTCACCAGCTCTGTCCCATTCACTGGCTGTGCACGGTGCCTGACCCCCCCACTGCCTGCCTCTTCCTTCCCATCTGAAGGCTGAATAATAAATTCAACGAAAAAAAAAAATACCTTACCATAAATTAGGTATTAGCATATGAATTAGAGTTTAACATATGAAAGGGCTTTTGATGCCGTGTAAAGTTAGTGTAGAAAATGACCATAACAGGAGAACAAATTGTGCTGTAAAAGTCAGCTCTGCCCAGTGCTGGGGAGAGTCGGGTGGGGGCATGGCTGTGCTTTGGACAGAGGGCAGCTCTGCTTGGCACTGTCCTCTCTCTGCCCCCTCCATGGTTGCTTTAGGGCTGAGCACGGTGTTTGCATAGGGAGACCCTGCTGGGGCACACCAGGGCAGGGGGCGTTCATGGCCATCATCTGATGTGAATTGTGAGAAGTTCATAGCTGTTGCTTTTCTCTCGCTACGTATATTTTCCTTTTTTTTTTCTCTTCTGGTCTGTGTGATGAGAAATCCCTTAGGCCATGCACACACCCAAGATAGTAACGTAATTACACCTTCCCAGCCACTGTTTCCAAGAGCGCTTGCGGGGAGTGCCAATTGAAATAAATACAGCAGATGACTGGGAACTTAAAGGGAAAGCAAAGTGCTTTTTGGCCAAGTATCAGCCTGCGTGCCAGATGCTGCAGCCATGGAGGTGCTCTGCAAAAGTACATTTGTCACCTGTACTGGGGCATTTGACAGGGAACAGACCCCCAGCGTTGTGGGGTTGGCTTTAGGAGAGCCTAAAGGTGGGCAATGCTTGCTGCCCCTGCAGGCACTGGCTTTGAGTGCAAGAGTTGGTGGGCCAAGGTGTTAATTGCAATAGTCTGTTACTGCTAGCAAAGAGTGGGACTTTGAACTCACCAGCTTAAAGAATCTATTGTTCAGGCTGTTTGTTCCCTTTTTGTCCGAAGGAATGATTAATTGTCTCCTTGGACAAGGTTGTCCTCCAAATTGCACTCAATTGGTGGCAATGCATGTGATATTTCTCACTTTATCCAGTGGTGGTTTGCTGTTTGCTGGTGCTCCCACCACAGCCTGCTTTTGGGGTGCTCTCTTCCCACCAAGGGGTGTTTTTAATTTTACTTAGTTCAGACTTCTTCACCTAATGTGTGTGTCAGTATCTTCGGCACTAGATTAGAAAGGCGTTGCAGCGAGACAATCCTTCTGCAAATATGCTCAGTCTGCTGTGATGTGTTTCCTGTGGATGTGTTGCAGCACTGTGTTTTTTATGGCACATGACCATGTGCAGGAGTTCCCTGAATCCTCTCCATCTAGGGGCAGGAAGTTTCTATTTCCTTTGGTAGGGGGTTTGTTGATGTTCCATAGTGCTCAGAGAGCTGGGATGGGACTTGTAGGTGAGTGATGTGCTGCGCTGGCCCCACATCACCTGTATAGGGCTGGTGAGTTGGAAATAGGCAGCATTAGATGGAATTTAGGGAAATTGCTCAGTGTTGGGTTTCCCCATCTCTTGCCTTCTTTGGAAGCTGTGGGCCACCAGCAGGCCCTGAGATAGGACGTGCATCAACCAACACCATGGGGTCCTGGAGCTGGGGGCCAACATCATCCCAACCGCCAGTTATTGCCCCTTCTTAAGGCACGGAGTGGGACTTTGCCATGAGACCTTGGGTGGTGTGGAGAGGCATCAGAGTCTCAGGTTCTGAATGGCCCTCTCAACCCTGCCAAGGAGGTGCTGTTATATGGTGGTTTCCTGGCAGACACAGCCACCCCCCTCCAAGACAATCACCAGCTTAGATTTCACAATGAAGATACACTGCTATTTTTAATGTTTTGGGCTCCTGTTTCATTTTTGCCTTGTTGCTGGAGCCAATTGCCTACAATGGCATTTCTCTCCAGCCCATTCCTGCTGCTTCTCCCATCCCATGCTTGCAGCCATAATTCTTCATGGGCACATTTAGCACAAGTCTCCTTTGATCACACGGAGCCTTATCTGGTCCTTGAGACAAACACATCCCAGGGAGATGGCAGAAATTAGGTCAGTTCTGCACCACAGTCTCCCCTTCTGCTGTGCTGTCTTCCACCCACCAGCCTCCCCTCTGTGGCAGCCAGAGGCTGGCCTGGCTCTGTCTTTTATCTCAGGGTTATCAGCCAGCTGTGAAGCCCAGAGGCTGCCTCAAACCCCTCCTGCTCTACTCACCACTCCAGGCTGGGTTACCCCAGTTGGTCCCGATGCCACTCGTGCCATCAGAGCCCAAACAAAAAGAAAGCAGGGCTTGGCTCAGCAGGCAGAAGCCCCCAGCAGCATGCAGTGCAGCTCTGACCTTTTGTGCAGCTCATTAACAGCCAATACTAAAGAAAAGGAGGGCGGAAGCATTGTGGAGCAATTTATATGTAAATGGCTGAAGTATCAAATAAAAGCAAGCCCACTGGCATTCATTAGGGAAAAAAAAGAGAAAACATTATTGAATTTTCCTGTATTTGTGCTTTGTTGCGTTTTGCTTTGTTTTTCCATCCTGGCAAGACAAAGCACACTGACACACCACCTGTTTGCCTTCTTGATCCTCCAGCTGCATCCTTGCTGCACCCAGACACAGTGTAGGGCCAGGATTTCCCTGTCCTGCATGCAGGGAGGAGCGGGATGCAGGGGCTCTGGACATCCATGGGACCTCATGTCGCATTGGAAGGACGATCTGAAGCCTTAATTTCAGAGGAGTTTCCAACCTGCGATGTCTCTGCTGTGAGCTGTCAGCTTCCAGCTGAGGCCCACTTCTCCAGCAAGAATAGAGCAAGGTAAAACGGTAATTCAGGCCATTTTGACGATAGCCCCAAGAGGTACAGCTGGTGGCATTGCTGCTAGACCCAGCCTTGGTGTGTTTGGCAAAGAACTGATTTTCTCTTTCCAGCACAGTAACACCTCCTGGAGTACCAAGAGCCAGCAGTGGGCTTGAGGTCTCAGGCTACAGCTGAAGGCCAGGGGAGTGATTGTGCTGCCAGCCTGGAGATTGTAGGATTAGAGGCAGAAAAGCTCAGCAAAGGATATTTTTAGACTTCTATACAAACAGGCTGAGTTTGAGCTGCACCAACCACAGTCATTGTTGAGGGCAGAGCAGGAGGACCATGGGTTCAAGGAGGATTTGGATCCAGAGGTGGATGTCTGTAGAGCTGTGCTGATGTACGTGCAGCTCTCCACAATGCTCCTGCAGCACAGTGCCTGGCTTTGGTGGGGAGACTGCTCCGTAACCCCATGCTTGGCATTCTGGGTAACCTTATGTAAATTAATGTAAATGTGAAGAGAACTGCCCCCCTGAAGCAGCAATGGGATTGGTTCCTTTGTCAGGTGCTCTAACTGCATATTTCTATTGTGCTCCTCCACATAGGGTGTCTGGAGGTTTCTGAGGCAGACTCTCAGCAGCTGTGTGAGGGAAAGCTATTCAAATGGGAGAGGAGGAAAAATGGAAAACTACTGACGTTGTAACAATTCTATCAAATATGTAGGAACTGGAAAGATGTGTTCATTATCTCCCGAGCCGTTATTGCCATATCAAACACGTGGGCTCACTCTGGGATGCTCATGCCTGTGGCCAGGCACTGCACACCCCATGGAAGCACGATGAGGAAACGTCCTCAGCCTTACTCACCCTGGGGGGAGTGCTCAGGGTAGAGCACAAAAATGATGATGCATCGCCATGTAGCACGAGACACTGATATATAATATAACACAGCACAGCTCTAAGGTGGTGAATTCATATCTTAATGCGAGACTCCACTGTTATTGTGTCCGTAATATATCTAAATCGATGCAAGATAAATACGATCATAACTTTTAATCTGAAGGAGATAGAAAGAATGCCTGTCGCCAAAGCGGTGCTCCTGCTGTGGTTCCTCACTGCCTGCCCAGCACTGCCTCATCCCTGCCTGGCATGTGCTTTCTAATCCTATAGCTTCCACTTGGCTTAATTCAAGCTAAGCTCACCTCGGCTGCATGGTATGTTTGTGTAAGCTGAATGACTGCTTGTGTCATATTCTGTCTCTGCCCAACATCATCTGGTCTATTATATCAAATTAAAACCTAGGGCTGCAGACGTGGATAAGATGAAATGCTGGGCATCCAGCTGAGATTTCCTCCTGCACCAACTGGCCCTGGAGGACTGGGGTGACCCCAACATCCTCCTGCTCTCCTCCATTTTTTCCAACATCCCCTCCACCATCCACCCCCTCATCCCTCCATCATTTCTTCACCCATCATCTCCTCTGTTGTTCCCACCAGCGAGGGATGGCAGAACTCAAGCAGGTCCCCACCTGGCCCAGGAGGGGATGAGGTGAAGAGGAGACTCTGGCCATGCTTTTCCCAACTGATTTCCAGCCCACAGCGGGAGATGTGAAGCATTTCTCATCCTCCATGCGGTATGTCCAAAGGGCAGAGCAATTAATCAGTCCCCAGCTGCTGTCTACCTGGGAATTAGTGTATTTCCTGAGGATTAGCCTAATTGTCTAATTAAATTGTATCGCCTCTCCTCATTTGTCGTTTGACTGTTTTATTTGTAAAAAATCCTTAGTTCCTGTTATTTAAAGACTTTCAAGAGGCTGGTTTGGGTTTTGTATGCATTCCTCCTCTGACACAAACCTCTCAGCCTCCTGGAGAGCAGGGTGGAGCCTCAGCCCCACTTCTTGTCATTTCTCTTCTGGCTGTTACCTCTCTCCCTGCCCAAATGCAAGACCTCTAATCCCTTATTTTTCCTGTGCTTGCCTTGCGTGGGTGACAGAAGGGACATGTCCAGAGAAAATGCTCTATGAGAGTGCCTTGACAGGTGGTTTAGGGCTAGGATAGGGCATAAATGTCATATAAATGCCATTTTCTCCTTCAGTGGTGTTTAACTCATCAAATCTGTCTTTCTTTGCATTTTGGCTGGGGGTTGCAATGGCAGCATCCAGAGTTAGAGTATGACTTTCCTAGTGAAGGAATGTTTGCTGTTTCCTCTTGGCTGAGGACCTTTGGTACTGGTGAGTAGTGACAGGCTCATAAGGACGCCCAGGCTGAATCACTGTAGATAATGATTCTTTCTTGATTTTGCCTCATTTTTATGGTCATTTAGGAATGTTCTCTAAGCAGACGAGACAATCTTCTGATCTCGTAGCAGGGTCTCAGCTCCACTATGGCTGGAGCGGGTGGTTGGGTCTGCTGGGTGCTAATGCTGGAGCCTTCTGAGGACAGGTCAATTCAGCAGAATCTATACTGTGTTTTGATGGGTTCCCAAAATGTATGTATGTATGTATGCATTAGCATTCTGTGCATAGCTATGTTGGGGCTGGGCGTGGAGATGGATGGAGGTTGGGGTCTGAGGATGCTCCATGGTTGTTGTAACCCTCATGCTTGTGGATGTGGGGAGCTTCCCATGGAAGGGAGAAGGAATGAGTGTGTATGTGTGCGTGTGGATAGGATTCTGCACATTCTGTTCAAGTGTCTGCAATGAAGATGCTTGAATGCAGCCAATTTCAAACTGCAGCAGCACCATTCTGCTGCTCAGAGGTGCTTATTGGCTCACGCAACTGAAAAGATTATGGCATTCAAAATCAATCATTTATAAACAGCAGATGTTTCATAAACTATGATAAAAAAAAAACTCCACCAGCAGAACATCAGCCCACCCAATGTGTGTGTGCCTGGACTTGGAAAAAGGTATCTGGCAGAGCAGCTGCTGGGAGAGGCAGAGGAGGTCGTCTCCAGAGCAGCAGGGAGATGCACATGGTGCCATGTGCCTAATGAGGAACCTCGGAGTGATACAGAGAGGGCAATGGAGGGCAATTAAACTCATGTCATTTTATAAGAAATAGAGAAGGGGGAGGAAATGATACAAAGTGAGGAGATGTGATGTGGGGGATGGAGAAGGAAGAGAGTAACAGTACGAGAGCTCTCCTCCAGAGCCAAGGAGGATGTGAAATACCCTCCCAGTGAGCTCTGAGCAAACCGGAGCTTGAAAACTGCTCAGCAGTGCAATGGGAACAAGGAGTGTAGAAGAGAGAGTGAAGGTCCAGGGAGGGTTTCCCTTTACCTGTTCTTCCAGTTTGTCCTTGCCTGGGAGCCACTGAGATTTTGGACTTTTCTGCTGGGACCCAACTCCTGCTGCTGCCTGGAGCAAAAGTCTTGTGATGGGTGTGCAGTGTTTCTCAGGGTTTGGATTATGCAGTGTTGCAAAAGCAGCTCAAACCAGCGTGATCATCCTGAAGGAAGGAGGCCAAGCTCTGGTTTAAGAGTAACTCGGGCTCTCTGGAAACTGTCACATAAAAGGCCTCAGAAACTGCCCTAATTATCATTCCCATTCCCCTTCATGTGCCTCAGGCCCAATGCATGTTTGTTCTGCAGACTGTGCACATGCAGGTGTTTAATTTTCACTTTCTGCTCATATCTGCCCCAGAATGACAAAGAATTCCTACAAATCCGGTGCTGTCCTCCCCATGGTCAAGGCTGAGAGCTCACGTTCACATTCCGTGCTGCTCATGGGCTCTGTTTCATGGATGGCCTGCTGTTTGGAGGTTCTCCTTGAGGAGGTGTGCACATCGGAGAGATGGGACGGTGCTGTTGCTATTACCTGCCTCACTCCAGAACTTCTGGTCCTCCAGACTGAAGGAGGGACTTTCCAATCTAAAGACATCTGTCATAGCTCTGTCTTCATATGCTTCATATCCTTCTGCAGTCATTAAGAGCTGCAGGATTGCTTTGAGCATGGCAGGAGCACTGGGATGCTGTCCCCCTCTCACCCTCCTTCCTGACCCAGAGAACAGGGCTGGTTTCTCTGGTTCTGCCTGAAGCCATTCCCCCAGAAATATTTTGTTTTATGCCTGGAGCGTTTCATTTCCTTTTATTTGTTAAATTTCTGTTACAGGAGAGATTGGACTCTTTCAAACACGGACTGGAATACAACAGCTGTGCATTATGGAGAGTTGTCACAGGGCCCACAGAGGGAGGGAGAGGAGATATCCGGAGCAGTGCAGCTTGGCAAGAACAGGAAGATCGAGCATGAAGACAAAGCTACCAGGGGAGAGGGCTGCAGAGGTCTCAGTAATGTGCTGCTTAGTGAGGGCCATAAGGTGAAGCTCACCCTGCACAGGTCGTGCTGGGCTCAGCCAGCCTGAGAGGACAGCAGTGATGTCCCCACATTGCTATGAACAGGGACAAGCCCTCAGGACCACAAATGAGACGTCTTCTGGAGGTCTGCATGCATCTCCAGGCTCCAGTCATCCTGACGAGCTTCACCTGCACCTGTTGCCTCTCACCCCACATCTCCAGTCCTTGAGCAGCATTTAAGCTCAGGCTCTGAGCACTGTTCCCCTGGCTGGGCTGTGCCTGCTCCTGGCTTTCTGTTTGTCCTTGGATTTGCTTCATCACCTGGACTGCTTCTCCTTGCTCTGATCCTCCATTGTCTCTAGTGATGCTGCTGCCCAACTTGCTTCCTGGCTTCTTTGCAGTTGCTTCTCAATGCTGCATCCCCAGGTAGGTCAGGTTATTTCACTTTCCTTGCCTCTGAGCATGAAGGAGTTGGTTGCTTGTCCCCATTCATCCTACCAGTGTGTGCCAGGCTGCTGTGGGATTAGGAGCTGATTTTCAATGCTCAGAGTGAAATGCTGCTTCCTGCTGCTGGCAGAGCTTTGAAGTGCTGTAGGTTGCCTGTGACATACTCAGCAGTGTGGCTTCAGGTGGGGACGTGGGGCCGGGACGTGTCATGGGAAAAGATCTGAGGAGGCACAGAAATAGAAATAAGGATAAAGAACAGAGGTAAGGAGAACCGGAGGCAGCTGGTGGAGAACTGCACTAAGGTGAGAAGAAGCCAGCACAGCAGCTGCTCAGTGCACCTGGTAACCCAGCATGTTTAATAAGGTGCTGCTAACCTAGGGTTGGTTTCTTTAAGTAAACGTTACAATAATCTGTAGGAAACTGCTCTGTTAGGCATCCAGATTTGATGCTGGTGCTTTTAGTTGGGATACTGAGGTGTTTTTTGGTGAAAGATGCTGTGGTTTTCACGGGTGCATCAAGGGGCTGAGCAATGCTTGTACCCAGCCCTGAGAGTGGCTGAGGCCTTGCAGTGAGCTCTGGGCAATGTTCTGTTCTGTACACCCACACAGCTCTCTTCTGTTTCACCCGTGGCTTTGAGAAGTGCTAGAGCAGCCTTAATAAAGATGCTGAAAGAGAGAAGGTGTAAAAAACAGTTTAAACAATTTCTGCATAGCTTGCTCTATTTTTAGTCACAATTTGAGGAATGAATGTAGGTCAAAAATGGGGGAGTTTGCATTTTTCTTGTTGTGTACCAAAAATCAAGGGAATTCTGGAGAAATGGAACAGCCCTGGAAAGGACAATCAGAGCCTGAGGAGTGGGGTCATTGGTGGTGGGCAGGGAGGAGTGAGATCCCAGGGGGATCTCTCAGGTGGGGGATACCCTTTAACATACGGAGTGACTGATGTCTTCCATGCAGGTGCAGAGCTGGGGTCAAGCTGGTATCTATCCTGGGTGTGAAGCCAGCCTGGGAGGTGGCTTTTCAATGGTTAAGGAAGAGCAACAGCCTTCCCAGTATGCAAGAGTGTTATATTCCTTATTATAGCTGTTGGAATAGTTATAATTTAACTTGCACTTAACAACATTAAAAAAAAAAAGCTCCCTAGAATGGAACTAGACTTGATCCTTTTTTCAGCATATTATTACTTGGAGCATATGGCTGCTTGCTACAGAGTGATAGAAATCCCCAGCAGAGTTAAGTAAGTGCTAAGTAGTATGCCAGGGGCAGGAAGCACTGAAGTCTCTTCTCAAACCTTGGAGGTGGGCTTGGGTTCCCAGCAAGGCTCTGGCTGGTGTGGTCCTTCCCATCTGCAGGGCAGTGGAAAAGATCCTCAGTGTGCACCAGGCTGGTGAGATGTCTCCTGGATGTGTGGGGAAATTCCCACCTGGTGGATACAAACTAGAAGCTCATGTTTGATTCCTTTGCCACAGATTTCTGCTCCCCAGGGAAGTGTTTGAGGGCTGGGTTTGTGCTGAGAAAAGGGGTAAAGAGTGGGAAGATGGGTTACTTGGTAATGGGCCTGGAGCTTGACCTAGCTCCGGTGCAGCCTCAGCTGGGTTTAGTTTTATGTCAGGTTTTCTGGATGTTGGGGTCCTGTGGAGAGAAGGAGCAGCACTGGTACTGTGGTGAAGGCGAGCAGTTGTACGGAGAGTATCTGTGCTTTGATCAAGAGGAGAGCTGAGGATGAGGATCCTCCTCTGCAGCACCATAAAGGCATTCCCCTTGGAGGCAGGCTAAGGTTGGTCCCTTTGCTCTTGCTGCATGGAACTGAGCCTGGATGGCTCAGTGTACTCTGAGCTGTGCCCCCAGCAGCCCCCATCCCACCTCAGCCCACCCTGCGTAGAACCATCTGACAAAACAACTTGTCATGCTCACTGCCTTCAAGACCCGTGCTCATTCTTCTGTCACTTCAGGCGTATGCAAATGTAATTAATAGGTTCTAAATGAATCCTCAGCACGCAGGGGAGCAAAAAGACAGCACCTTCCCCCACATCTCCCCAGGTCCTTGCTCCGCTTAATGATGGTGCAGAATAATAGGGCTGTGAGGAAGCATTTAGAGTCCTGCAGTGCCATTAGGAGGGCGTGCAGCAGCTCCCCATGTGCTGGGATAATTGTGGTGCTGGCTGCTCTCGGCCATCATAGTGGGAGCAGTACCTGCAAGGATCCTCCCTTGGGCTTCAGAAAATGTCACTGCTGTGCCACTGTGGAGCTGAGTGTCCCTCCAGCCCTTTTCCTGCTGGGATTTCTCAGTGGTGGCTGGTGAGGGGTTGCCAAAGGTTCCAGCTGTGATTGTATGCCAAGAAAGAATGGGATTGTATTTTTCTTATAAAAGAAGACCATTTGATGGGCTGATGCAATCCCTTCTCAGTCTGACCCATGACCACCTCTCCTGGCAGGTGTGCTGTAGGTGTGTTCAACACCGTGCCCTGTTCCCAGGTTCTGCTGCAGTTTGGCTTCCTGCTCCTGACACTGCTATGCTTGAAGCCTCTGGGATGGGAAGAGGACATATTAAGTTTGGTGAGAGGCTTTAAGAGCAGCAGGATTTGATGTTGCTGCTTTGTCTTCTTTGTCTGTGACCATTTAACAACATTTATGCACTGGGAGGAAACGAATTCCTTGTGCGTGCAAATCATGTTTCATTATGCACTAACCTTCATCAGTGGCTTTTAGGAGCCTCAAAGCATCTGGTGAGGGGAGATGTGTGGCTGCGATGGTGCAGAGCGGCATTGCAGGGACCACCCCAGCCTGCTCCCCTGGAGCTGGGTGAAACCATGCTCTGAGCATGCAGCAGCCAGTGCTGTGTCGCACAGAGAGCTGCTTGCACAGCCCAAACAAGAGTGAGGTGTTTCCTCACTAACACCTCTATGTAAGAATGCTTGCTCTTGAACCACCCAACACGCTGCTTCTCCTTGAAGGAGCAAACATACATGTCAGTGTCTGTGCACAGTGTTGTCTCAGACACTTCCTCTCTAACCCCTCTTCCTTGGAATACTCACTCTTTCTCTCACCAAATGCATTGTTTCCTATTGAAGAGGCAAATCTAGGTGGCGTAGGTGCTCACATGTAATGTGGTCTCAGTGCATCCTTCCAGCATTTTCTACAGATACTCATACAACACTGAAGTCTGTGCTTATGGGTTCTCTGTGCAGGTATCCCCCTCTCTGGCCACCGATGGCTAACCAAGTGCTCTGTGCTGCTAATGGCACATGCCTGCTGATAGCAGAAAGCAGTGGCTTGATTTTTTTCTTTTAGACTCAGCTAGAGCAAGACTAATGGAAAAATCAATGTGTGTGCTGTAAATTCTGTGTAGCTAATACATACAATATTTTAAAAGTACCAAATAATAGAAAAGCAAGTAGGGTAAAAAAGACAGTAATTGATGGATTGCCTTTGAGTTTTGTAGAGAGAATAATTGTGTGTGCAACTCTAAGATGAGGCACTTAGCAAGCTGACATCCTGTTCTGCAACTCTCCCAGCCATTTAGTCATGAAAATCACTGTTTTCAATGTACCTGGAAAGCTGTACCAGAGAATAGAGCAGCACATTCATTAGAGTCTTGAAGGTGTGTTGTACCTCAGTTGTGGCTGAAGAAGCTGCAGATGTGACTTAAAGAATGCCAACCTGGTGTTTCGTGGTGTTTCCTCTTGTGCTGGCTCTTTCCCATTGCCACCAGTGTCTGTGAGGTGTAGGACTCCATCCTTAATAAGCAAGACATGCTTATTAAGGTCATGCTGCACTGCACTGAGGGAGGCATGGGCATAGGTGCAGCTTGCTACATAATGAATACTTAAATTTCAAGAAGGTGTTCCCCCTGGAGGCCCAATTTAGTCTCTGAGTTAGCATACAAAATATCGTATTCCATGACGTGTGGGAAATAAGAGCTGTGTCAGCCTGTGGAGCAAGGAGGTCTTTCAGAAGATGTAGCACTCAATTTCCAGAACTTAAATGAGTTGCCAGACCTTCTAGGCTAAGACCTCGTTAATTCAAGGTACGTGAGCACCCCTCAGAAGGCACGGCTGTGTCCTGCTGGTCCTTCCTGAGATGGGTGGCTCAGTGAGGTCCTGGCCAAAACCTTCACCCTGGGAAGATGTGGGCTGGGTGATGGTAGCATGAAGGTCCTCCACCTCTGCTGTACTCAGATCCAGGTGTTGGTTCCAATCTTCAATCCCCTGCAGGTGTTGGGATGCAGAGTATCTATTGCTGTAGTGTTAGCTTACATCTGTAGACCAGGAGTGTGGGACGAAGCCAGCTGAAAATAGCACTCCAAGGAGCTGCTCCTAGGAAAAAGTTAGGATGTGGACATAGCTGCTCCTGGGAAGGCTGGTCTCTTCACTTGAGATTGATGGCTTCACCTCAGTAAGTGTTATTAAACATAAAAATGCAAGGGATAAACTCAAGTATAAACCTCAAAGATTTATGCCTGAGATCTTCTACCCTGCCTTGGTATCCGTTTTACAGCTTACCTGAGGGGCTCAGCTATGTCTTGGGAGGGGTTGGGGGAAGGAAGCTGCCACCTACATGACGTGGTGTGGTGCTTCAAGGAGGTGCAGTTCCTTCTGGCTACTGAAAGTGGGGAGGGATGGCCGTATTTGGCTGGAGGTGACAGCAACACCCCCACCCCCAGTGCATGTGGGGCAGGTGAAGAACTAGGACTGAGAATGTGTGCAGGGACAGGAATATCCCAGCCACCTGGGTGCTCTGCTGCTCCAAAAATAGCCTCAACCACCACCAAAAAACATTCTGCTGAGCCCAGGGTAAGGGGCTGGGGGACCTTGGGAGCATGGCCTCAAGAGAATCCCTCCTGCTGTCCCCACCACCTGAGATGGGCTGTGCGTTGTTCTCACTTTCCCTTCCTCTGCATTAAGAGCAAATCTTCGGTGCACCATCGATAGCCTGAAGCACAAACATGGCAAGTGGTGTGGTCAGCCTGACTGATAATGGGGGGGGAAAAGCCAAATAAATGTTCCAGCTAAAGAACTTTGTTACTGTCAGCCTGAACAGCAGCTGAGTTATGTTCCATATCCTCCAGTTTTCCACCTCTTTCATCCAACAGTAATTCTCCTGGGGTTAAAAAGGTGCTTGTTCCTGCTTTATACAAATCTACTTCTGTCTTTCAGACTTTTGCTTTTAAAAATATATTTAATGGAAGAAGCACACAGTAATTTATTGCAGCTGTTTCTGCCCTGTCACCAGGGAGATGCTGCAAGAAGAGCAAGTGCAGAGCCAAGAGAAAGTGGGAATGAGGGGGAGAAACTGGGGGGGGGGGGGGGGGAGCGCAAGGTCCCCCTTTGTATATGTACACATACATATATGCACAGACATGCCATGAATACATTTATGTATGTGTGTCACAAGTTTATCTGTTTATATATGACTTACAAGCTCAGAAATCATATTTATTATTGCTATTATTGCCAAGAACTTTTTCTTCCTTTGATGCCTGAGTGCAAGAGAAAAAAAATCTATATTCATGCCATCTTGTACAAGATGTCGGTACACAGGTTAATGAAAAACAGGCATGAATTTGGATAGATGTATAAAGGTCCCTTGGGTGTTCAGTCATAAATCTTTGTAGCTGGCAGGCACAGCAGACGTAAATAGGCCTGATATAACCAACTGTTTTACATACAAATGAATGCTTGCCTTTTATTTAGCTGACAATATTATTATTTTGAATCTAGGAGGAATATTAAGTAAATTCTGCTGTGCTGTCTCCATTAGGTGTGATCCTTGATCTCCAAATTGACTGTAGTGCTGCTGTTGGGCTTTTTGTAGGGTTCTACAAAGAGAGTGTGTGGATTATTCCCTGTAATGGGGCAACCATCACTGAAATACACTTCGTTCTTTAGAGAAAACTCTGCAAAGCTCCCCTAGGAGATAGGGGAAAAGGAAACAAATTGGCTTAGAGTGGACCCATCTAATCATTAAGGGTTCTGCACAATGGGCTTCTACTGAACTGACAACAGCGGAGAGCCTTTTTCTTTTTAAGTATGAATAATCCCTGCCTCCTTCCTGCAGGCTGCATGGTGCAGGTGGATCCTGGCATCTTGGTTTCCTTTGGCACATGGGTTGGTACTGAGTGCAAACCCAAACAGCCTCGGTCCCACTCATCCAGCTGTGAGCAGGGGCTGAACTCAGTGGAGGGTTCACAGAGCTGCTGGTGGCCACGGGATGAGCAATGCTGAAGCTATCTAGTGAGGGTAAGAGGCTCTTTTTAGATAGAGAGAGGTGTTAGAAACAGAATTAAACCAGGAGGTTGGTTGTTCTCCTCATCCTCTGGCCACAGATCTTGGAAAAAGCTTACTGGACTGCGTGGTCACTTCAGATATGTTACTGCAAAGGGCAAGGATGGTGGTGTAGTAGAGACACTGAGTCACAGCCTGAACCAGTGATGGAACACCTGGTGGGAAGGCAGGGCCAACCCAGGGGATCCCAGGTGTATGCAATGCAGCTGAGTGACTGGAAGGACTGGAGTGAGGATCCACCCCTTCCCAGACCTCATTTAAGGTCTGGAAGCAGAGGTGAGGGCATCTTTTGCTAGAGATCCCTATCTACCTGAGGCCTTCTAAAGGTAAGTAGCTCTTTTTGTCTATTTCTGCCTCTGTGGCTGCTGATTTTGTGTTTGTTCTCATTTGTGGCAATGAAAGACTTCACTACCCTGCTATTATCGTGGTACTTTCCATCCCATTATAGCAATACATGTGGTAAGGCTTATTTAGCACAGCTTATTTTATGGAAGAATAGCCATTGCCAAGATGAGGGAGAAACTGTTTGTTTATTGGATTTGTATAGATCGTTCTTCAAGCCTTTCTTTGTCTTTGCATAAGCAGTGTTAAAATAACTGTAAGCCCTTCAGTGTTTGTGATAGCTCACTGACTGCTGTTACCAGCACATTTCTGTATGGCTTTCTATGAGTTGGGGCTGATCATTGCTCACCTTAATGCTCTGCTGATGTTAGGTCTCTGAGCAAAATTTGATGGTTTTTTGGAGCTATCTAGTGGAGTTCATGGCCCTAAATAATCGCTGAATACCCATCTGTTTGGGTTCCTCACCGCTTGTCTTTGTGCTCACAAAATCCATAGCAGGTAGGAGAGTGAACTGCCTCTACACCCAGTACAAGGGGTGATGTAAACTTCAGTGTGATGTGGTCAGAGCTGAAGAGAGGATCTGGAGCAGACCAAGGAGCTGAGCACAGTTTCCCCCAACCCACAGATTGTCTTCTGCCTACAGCAATATATGCAATGTTATTCTAACACCAAGATACACCTTTTGAATATCACAGTTCCAAATGGAGCCTCTGCAAGGATTCAAGCAACCCAAGGAAAGGTTAAAATCTCAGAGCAGCGTTAGATCTGTGAGCTGTGTGCTGAGGGCTCTGGTGCATACAAAGGATTTTGCTCACCCTTCCAGGTTACTACTTCACCTGGGTTGAAAAAGAAAACAGAGCCCAAGTAGGCTGCATGAGAACACCTGAATCCTCTCTGCCCTGCAGTGTGCTGCCTCCCCACTGCCTGCAGCTCTCCTTACCTGCTGATGCCCATAGGCAGGTAATGCCTTATGTAGGAGAAACTCTCTCTAGTACTTGGGTATTTTTTTAGCACTGTCAGATGCTGTCTTCTATTCCCTGAGCTTAGTTGAGGCTATTTCTTGCCTCTCTGTGAGCACAGAGGAAAATGCAGTGTGGTTACCTTGCTGCAGAACCTTGGGTTTATTTCTGCTCTGGGCTCACCTGAGCCATGGAGATGTAGTGGTTGAAATCTATATAGAGGAGGCTTTAATTCAAGGAAAGAAAGAAAGGTCTTTCAAACAGGCAGAGCCAGCCAGATTGAGAGATGGGGTTTTCAAAGGAAGAAAAAACAGCACTTGAAAATGATCTCCTTGATTCTATATTAGTCAGGAAAACTATTGTTAATAAAATAATTACAGAAATGAGTAGTAATGTCAGAGCTGTAGGATTGTTCCCTCTTGTCCTACCGCTATCCCAGTCCATGTAAATAATATCCCCCTTTACATACTGGAAGACCACAGCAAGGTCTCCCTAGAACTCTTCTCCAGGCCTGCTGCACTGAGGACCTCTGTGCTTCTGGTGCAATGCTATCAGCTTCCCAGGGTGGTGTATCTGCAGGCTGGAAACTTTGCAAAGCAACATTGTTGAGGATGCCATGAGGGGTCAGTGAAACAGCCTCTTTCCTTGTTCTACTTATCAGCAATAAATAAGGAAAACCCAACAGAGGACAGTGCTGTTGCTGTAGTGTGAGCAGTAATGATTTGCATGGCTTTTGTTTGCAGCTCCAAAACCAGGGATGGGGCAGGCTAAGGGAGCTGTGCAGGAGCAGCCTGCAGCAGAGCTCACGTAGCGGTGCCTGGTGAGGCTGTTAGCTGCAGTGCCGCTTATTCCTCTTTTATTTGCATTTAACGTGCTATGGCTGAGTAGAGGTTGCAGGGCTGTCTAATGAGCACAGAATGCAATCTGTTTATAAGCAAGTGGAGGTGATAATTTTTTCTTCTCGCATAGTGTCTTGCAGCCCAGTGTCTCACTGGGCTCTAGGACTTGGTATTCCACGTGTATGTCTTCTGTGGATGCTGCTTGTGTCTGTTGTGACCCTGGTGGTGTTTCAAGCCCTGGGTTTTGTGCTGATTTCTTGTGGTAACTTTCCACTGGTGCCTAAATCTCAGCTCCTGGTGGTGCAGAGGGATGTTGGAGCTCTGCTGTTGAACAGCTGTTGATGAAGACATCAGGATATGCGCTGTCACTGTGTACCAGTTGATACAGAGCATTTATTGGCATTACTGGTTTAAGCTTTTCTGTATTATTTACTCCCTGCTGCTTGCTTGCTTCTTGCTAAGAAGGAAAATACAAACAAAAGCACAGCACAAGACCCCTCGCTGAGCCTCTCTGCTGATCCCTTCCTTGCCCCCAGGAGGAGAACTGCAGCCCATCTTTTGGGGAACAGGGCTGGGAGCAGAGAGCAGTGCACTGCCTGGCTGTTGGGCACCTCTGCATGTTGTTTTTTGTCTCCCTATGGGGGAGGTGTATGTGTGTATGTTAAAGGAGGTGCAGGACTCGGGGTCATAGGGAGGAGTGGCTGCCTGCAGGGCTGGGGCAAGGAGGTGCATTCTCCATTCACTTGATTAAAATGGAAAAGATAAATTCCTCTTGTGCAGTTGTGCCTCCCAAAGCAGTGAGCACTTTTTTTTTTTTTTTTCCATCTCAAGGAAGGCTCCAGTTCCTTCTACTTCATTCTAGGGTCTGCTTGGGCCTACAGGGAACTGAATGGCTTCTTGGTGCTGTTCCTGTGTCCTGCAGCTGGGAGCATGGAGGGGAAGTCTGTGTGTGTGTGTGTGTCTGTCCGTCCGTGTATGTTTGGAGGGTAGAAGTAACAGGGATGGGAAAGGTCATGGAATACGCATGTCCCTGGTGCAGAGCAGCCTGCATTTCCCACCTAATGACTCTGCTTCCTGGCCATCCCTTAGAGGATACACCCCCGGTGATTCAGGTGGAGACAGTCAGAGCTGCTCCTCCATCTGCACTGTCACCAGTCCGTGGGACCGGACGGCCCACAGCTCGGGTGCTGAGGGAGCTGGCGGGGGTTATTGCTGAGCCGCTCTGGGCCATCTGTCAGCGCTCCTGGTTAACTGGAGAGGCCCCAGAGGATTGGAGGCTTGTTGATATGACTGCCATCTTCAAGAAGGGCAGTAAGGAGGATCTGGGGAACTACAGGCCTGTCAGCCTGACCTCGGTACCGGGGAAAGTCATGGAGCAGATCACCTTGAGTGAGATCGCACGGCATGTGTGTGGGGACACCACAGTTGACACCAAGCTGGGAGGTGGTGTGGATCTGCCTGAGGCCCTTCAGAGGGATTTAGATGAGCTGGATCGCTGGGCTGGGGTGAATTGGATGAGGTTTAACAAGGCCAAGTGCCGGGTCTGCACTTTGGCCACAACAACCCCATGCAGTGCTATGGGCTTGGGGACGAGTGGCTGGATGACTGTGAAGAGGAAAGGGACCTGGGGGTGTTGGTTGGTGCTCAGCTGAACACGAGCTGACCATGTGCCCAGGTGGCCATTAGGGCCAACGGCATCCCGGCCTGCATTAGAAATGGTGTGGCCAGCAGGAGCAGGGAGGTGAGCATCCCCTGTACTCAGCACTGGTGAGGCCACACCTCGAGTGCTGTGTTCAGTTTTGGGCCCCTCACTACAGGACAGACATTGTGGCCCTGGAGTGTGTCCAGAGAAGGGCAAGGAAACTGGTGAGGGGTCTGGAGCACCGGTCCTGTGAGGAGCGGCTGAGGGAGCTGGGATGGTTTGGTCTGGAGAGGAGTAGGCTGAGAGGAGACCTCAGTGCACTCTGCAGCTTCCTGAGGGGAGGCTGTGGTGAGGAGGGGTTTGGCCTCTTCTCCCAGGCTACAAACAGGACCCGGGGAAACGGCCGCAAGTTGTACCAGAGGAGGTTTAGGTTAGACTTAAGGAAGAACTCTTCCTCTCAGAGAGTGGTCAGGCACTGCAATGGCTGCCCAGGGAGGTGGTGGAGCCGCCGTCCCTGGCAGTGTTCGAGAGGTGTTTGGATGAGGAGCTGCGAGATCTGGTTTAGTGCTTGTGGTAGCAGTGGTGATGTGAAGATGGCTGGACTAGATGTTCTTATAGGTTATTTCTAACCTTGTGATTCTATGATTTTATGATGTACCCTGTGTTTTGAGCTGTGGTCTTGTTGTTTTTCTTCCACCTACATGAATTACGTTGCGTGATCTCTCCTCCCTGAGTTGAGGTGGTGCCTTCACAGCAAGGGCTGGTGGTGCTGCTGTGGGCACAAAGCCGAGCAGTGGCGGAGGGGACACTTATAGTCACCACAAATTATTGTTTTTAATTTCTAGGCAGGACTGGTCCCCAGCCCAGGCTTCCTAACGTCTAACCAGTCCTGTGCATGGGCTCGGCCTGAGCTCTGTCCAGCCTTGCCTTTTGTGAGTATAGCATGAAGGGGTGCTAATAAATTAACTACTTATATCCAAACTGATGTGCTGGCCCGTCCGCTTAATTTTATCTTCAAAGACAACCAGTGCTGATTCCTGAGGTCACCCTTCATTCCTGCAGTGCTGTGTACACATGTGCTTCCAGTGATTCCTGGAAGATGAGCAGAAAGAAGACTTGAAGTTCGTTTGTGTGGGTATGGGTGCAAATGATTGATCTAGCCAAAGGGCTTCAGGTTTCAACCCTGTGTCTTAAAAGCCAGCAACAGGATGGTGACAAAAAAGCTGGGACTTCAAAAATCATTAGTGATTTGTCATTATTCTTCCTGGTCCTATGCTATAATAAAGCATCAACAGAGTGGTTGTGGCTTTTGGGATGAAGGCAAAGCTTTATCTGCTGGTGCCTGAGAGGTGATGCCACCTGTGTTCTGCTTTGAAAGCACAGGTCTGTCTGAGCACAAGGCTTTTGGTCACTGTTATAGCACAACACATGGGGCTGTCACCCAACATCAGGACTCTCTGCAGTCTGGGCTGGGCACAAATAAGCTGCTGCCTGGTCCCTGGGAGTTATCTGCTCTCATCCCTATGGGCTAATGGTTGGACTGGATGAGATGATATCAGTGGTCTTTTCCAACCATAATGATTCTATGATCCTGGTCTAACGTGCTGAGTGAGCACCCAGACCATCCTGCTGTAGGTGTTGTATCTTCTCCTGAGAGCTCCATGTATGTTTTGTCTGTAAAGATATCAACAAAGATGGAGCAGATAAAAATAGATGGCTTTCAAGCAATCAGATTTCTTTTTCTTTTAATTCATAATAAAAACCAACCAACACCAATTTCCCCAAACCAGGAAACTGTATTTTATTTTTGCAGTCTTTATATAAACTCCAATACAAGAAGGTTATACCAGTTAGTTCTAACATGTTGGTAGACTTATTTCCAGTAACTGGGGCCAATCGGTTCAATTTAAGTGAGTGCATGTCATTCTTCTTTTGTTTGGTAAATCAGATTTAAATGCGAAGCATGTTTTAATACAAATATTTTTATTAGCTAGCACACACAAAGAGACTCTAATAGAAAGCTCTGTGAAATGCTGATTTGGGCATTTGCATTCTCTTCGAGCTTTGGTGCGAGTAGATTGGCATGAGAAAAAATAAACAATGCTAAAAGGATGTCTTTATTCACTAAATTGTTTATCATTGCAAAAAAAAAATAAATTCAGACTGCAGGAATGAAGGTATCTGTGCTTGTGTTAATGCATATGGGTGCAGCAGGCAATGCTGGCTAAGGAAGAAGCAGTGAATGGTGACCAGAAGTGAGATCTAATTGCAGTGCTATAGCAGCGACAGTACAGAATCAGTCTCTCTTCTCCCTTCTTGGTTCAGGTTGCCCATGGATGTCATGGATGCCCCATCCCTGCATGCATTCAAGGCCAGGCTGGATGCAGCTCTGGGCAGCCTGGTCTGGTGGTTGGCAATCCTGCACATAGCAGGGGGTTGGAACTGGATGAGCACTGTGGTCCTTTTCAACCCAGGGCATTCTGTGATTCTTTCTCTCTACTCAGGAGCTGTTTTTGGAGCACTTTGCTGTGCTGACAACTTGATCTCAGAAAAATTACATCCACCAAACTTGGTGCCCATGAAATGCTATGCTTAATAAAATGTGTTGCACATCAATAATTTAGTTGCTTGTGACAACATATAAAAATTTTCTAAAAGTATTGCAAACTTGGCCTGGTGTTCCTGGTAATTAAAAATGGATGAAACAGCAAAGTATGTCAGTTGTTACTCTTGTTCAGGTTTCCATTGTGTTTAAAATGGGCTATCAATTTTGAAATGCTATAAAAATGTAGAGATCGCATTATTTTAAATGTCTGATATATTGTCCTAGGTATGTTAATTATTAATAAACAACACAGGCAAGGTAGCCAAGAGTCTAAATTGTACCTTACACGAACCCCAGGCAGTTGTAATAAGAGGAGCTGGGAACGCTGTAGGGGAATGGAGATGAACTGTAGCAGTTTTCTCCTTCTCTGGGCTCAGATCTCCTCTACCTTGCTCTGTGCTGAGCCACTCGCATGTGCATGAATGGGGAGCTACCATTTCTTGGGGATTCTTGTTTAGGGCTGCCTGCAGGCTCAGAAGGGCTGCAGCGCTGTGCCTGTTCTGATCAGCATTGCATGCAGGCTCTGTTGATGCTGCTCTTGGGGCTGTGCAAGCACTGCTGCCCCTGGGGTGAGATGAGCATCCTTGTTGTTCCTCCAAGGGCACAATCAGTAGGTGATATTTGAGAGAAATCAATGTGAAATGGAAATGGATGCTTTGACTTGCTGTGCAAATCACAAGTGCATCATTATTGGCCCAAAGCTTTATTTATTTGGAAAGCAGAGTAGAAAATGTCAATGTTCTGCTTTTCTTAAATGCACTCAGATTATTGTGGCTGTTATGGAAGCATATTTTTTTTTCTGTTTAGTACCATCTTCATTAGGCACCAGAATGATTCTCTCCATGCAGCAGAACACACCGTAGAGAATTAAACTGTGTGTTCACAGAGCTAATAATTTCTTGAGTCACTGATAGCAATGACTGTGGTACTTCTTTCAAGACTTTTTTCCTCACAAAGCTATTAAAAAATAAAAATGAAGGAGCATCTTCTTGACTTGACTGGACAGCAGCAGGGTGCAGGGATGGAAGTTTGGCATCCTCCTTGGACAGTTGGTTCTGGTGCTCTGCTCCTCCTCTAATTCAACAGGCTTTATTGATGTGTACCCTGGATGCATGCTGCTGCAATTCAGATGTGAACTCTTGTTTATTAAGTTGCATTCATGTGCTCCAATTTGCTCACGGCTTTGCCCCAGATAAAATCATCTACAAACTTAGTATCTCCCCAGGTCAAATAGTGAGAATAGTGGATAATATTGGCCCAGGACAAATAATTACCCAGTGCATGCTGATATATCTAACAGCACTACCTGTCCTCTCTGTGAGACCTGCTGCCTTGTCATAGAAAAAAAATCTGATGGACTTGACATGATTTGTTCTTGACAAATCCATGTTGGCCATTCCTTGCTGCCTGGTTGCCATTCAGGTGCTTGCAAAGCACTTGTTTGATTTGTTCCAATATTTTTTCTGGGAATTGAAGCTAAGTTGACTGGCCTGTAATTCCCTGCTATGTTTGCTGTTCTCCATTCTTCTGGGACCAACTGCAGTCTCTGAGTTTTCAATGATAAGTGCTAACAGCTCTGAGATTGCCTCCACCACCTCTAAGTACCTGGCAGTGAATCTCTGCAGACCCAGCTGATTTGCAAACATGTAATTTATATAAATAGCTTCCAAATTATTGCTTCACCCCTGTAGTCAGAATTCTAGCCTTTTTCTCACCAGCAGTGAGAAGCAGTGGAAGTATCAGTACAAATGAACCAGTCACTTTTCACAGAGGATCATTATTAGCCTTTGCAATGGCAGTTGGTAGCTGAGCTCTGCTGAGTTATGGAGAACTGCTCCTTTTGCCAGTGTCTTATTACTAACATGACTTACTTGTTGTAATTACTATTATTCAGGTTCCTTACAAGTTCTATAGCAATATATATCCTGACTTGACTAATTTTTTTTTCACACAAATTCAAGAATCTCTTATTCTTTTCTATGATCCTTAACCCATTGAATCAGTTTCTACAACCTATGTCAATTGTTTGTGGGTTATCTGGGGTTGGAAGGGACTCTTAAGAGCACTGAGCTCCAACCCCTGCTGTGGGCTGGTTGCACCCCCAGCTCAGGCTGCCCAGGTTCCCATCCACCCCAGCCTTGAGCATCTCCAGGGATGGGGAGCCCACAGTTCTGGCCAGGGCCTCATTGCCCTCTGAATAAAGCATTTCTCTCTAACATCTAACCTGTATCTCCCATCTTTAAATTAAAAGATATTTCCCCTTGCTCTGTTGCTACTAGATCACGTAGAAAGTCACTCTCCCTCCTGTTAATAAGCTCCCCTCAAGTGGTGGAAGGTCACAGTGAGGTCTTCCCAGAGCCTTTTCTCCAGGCTGAACGACTCCCTCAGCCTGTCTTTATAGAAGAGCTGCTTCAGCCCTCTGAGTGTCTTCATGGCCCTCTTCTGGACCCAATCTAACACCCTTCTTATGCTGTGTCCCCAACCCTGGATGTAGTACTGTAGGTGGGCAGAGCAGATGGGGACAATTCCCTCCCTGCCTGCTGCCACCCCCTGCTGATGCAGCCCATGATGCAGTTGACCTTCCAGGCTACAAGTGTGTACTGTAGGCTCGCATCCAGCTTTTGTCCACCAGAACTTCAGGTTCTTTTCTGCAGGACTCTCAGTGAGTTCTCCCAGCCTGTGTTCGTGTCTGGGATTGCTCTGACCCAAGTGCAATGCATGGAACTTGGCCTTGTTGTATCTCATCGTGTTCAGACTGACCCACTTCTCAAGCCCATCCAAGTCCCTGTGTATGACATCGCTTTCTTCTATTGTATCAGCTGCACCACTCAGCTTGGTGCATTCAAGCCCATCACCTAGGACCTAGGTCATTGATAAAGATTTTGAATAGCACCCATCCTGGGGGCACTTCCCATCACAGGCCTCCACCTGGGCAGAGGGCTGTTCACCATAACCCTGTCTGTGACTATTCAACTATTTTGTTATTCACTGAATAGGGCTTTAAATCCGTATCTCTCCAATTTAGTGATAAGAGTGAGATGTGGCACCACATCAAAGGCCTATCATTTTGTGATACCTTGTTAATAGTGAAGAGCAGATTTCATTGATAATGGTATATTATGACAATCTGTAAAACAAATCATGGTACTGTTTTTCTCGCTTGCATAAGGGATGGCTGGGATCTGGCTTGCTGAACAAAACCTCAGATTTTTCCTGTGTTTCAAAGTGTTTCCCATTTAGTTTGCAGTGAAATGGCTTGACAATTCTCAAGTAGGCAACGCTTTGATCAGTGTGTCAGCTTGCTTCAACTTGCTTCATTGGAACAAACAGGACATGTTTTGTTCTGGAGAAGTGTTTAGTATCTGCTGTCCTGGATATTTTAAAAATAAATAAGTAAAAAGCCAGGAATGTTTCAAGTCATACGTTCTGTCATGGTAGAACTTGTCAGCCACAGTAACAAGTATTATAAGGTATGGTGGGCACGTCAAAAACAGGGAGAACACAAATAAAGCTGTAGGACAGATGACAATGGGAACTCCACAGTTCTGAAATGAAGTTTTTAACAGAAAACTTGAGACAACATGCTGCCGTGTCCATTCATTATTTCTTAATGGCAATTGGCAGAAAGGAACATTTTTCTTTACATCTGTGTTTCACAGTTCCTATGCTTTGCAGACATCCACTGGATCCATCCATCCCTGCCCCATCCTGGCCCCTTGTGTCACACAGCAGGCTGTTGCTCCACTGTTTGATGAAGTCGTGCTTTTCTGCATGTGCAGCATGCAGTAATTGTATTGATTTGACAATTTAAGTTCTCAGAGAAAAAAAAAAGGCAGTATTTGGAAGTTGACTGGATTCGAATGACAGGTTTTGATATTTTTAGTTTGAAATAACCTTTTATTTCAAAATACAGAAAAGCAAGAGGGAGGAGTAGTTAAGAGACCAAACTGAAGCGAAACATGTCAGTTGACACAAGATTTCTTTTCTTCCCTTTGGAAAGGTATTTCACCATTTAACAAAGGAAAGTGAAAAGATTCTGAATTTACACCTAGAATAAAAATCTTGACTCTGTGGGGGATGGCCAGCCCTATGCGGGGCAACAACCAAGAGCTGCAGATAGGAAGGAAAGGGTTATTTCTGTAGTGTACACCCTTCCTTCTCTTTGCTTTTCATGTAGTCTCAATACAGTCACAGAAAGGGTTTGCACTGGGAAGACATTGGGGTGACCTGGTGGCATCACTGAGCCCTCCAGTTGGTGCTGGCTGCATTTCAGTGGCGTCCAGCTTTTAAGGCTTGGCACGCAGGGAAGCATCCTGAGGGTTACATGAGAATAGAGATGCAGAGATAAATGTGTGCATAGGCACTTGTCTTGTGAATGGCACTGAGCTCTGATGGGTGTGGGCTGCGTTACAGTGATGCAGGGTTGGAAAGGTTTGGGTCTGAGCATGGCTGATGGAAGGTTTCACGGGACCTGTCGAGCTTGCAGGTTGACTGCTCTGTCAGCAGAACAATATGAATGTTCTTTGGAGTAATGTCCACCTTCTTGTTTGTATTCAGAAGCCAAGCTGAATAAATAGAGAATCCTAATCTCCTTGGTGCAGTGATGTCCTCATCAGGATTGGGTGATCAGAGGAAGGAAACTTCAATTTGTATTGCAGCCAGACTCCTAAGGCTTTTGATGAACTGTTCTTATTAATACTGGGACCAGTGAGGGTGAGACTGGTCCAGGTCCCATGCAGCAGCACCACAGAGCACACAGCTGCAAGCTTTTTCTTATAAGGCCAGAAGCATGTTCTCTTCCTTTGGGCTTGAGAAGCCCTGAGCACCAACTAGAGCCCCAAAGCAAGAACTATGTACCAATGCAACCAGCATCAGGGCTCTGGTGAGGATGCTCAGCTCTGTGCGCTGGGACAGATCCTCTTGCGTTTGTTCCCTGCTGCCTTTTGATTGGTGAAAGGCACTGAGCTGATCTATGGGGCTGGGAGTGGCAGTAGGTGCCCACAACAAAGAAACCAGCCCCTCTCCTCCTGACCTATCTTGGTGCACGACCTCATGTTGAGTCCTTTTCAGTTACAGTTTCACTGCTGCCGTTAGGTAGTCTTATTTCCGAGCTGAAAACTGTAACAAAGGGGAAGGATAGTCTGAAATTCATTGAAAGCTTTTTTTGGTTCTGTGGGTTTTTAAAATATTGCCTCACCTTGATGTTGTCTGTGTTCTCAATGGCTAAGTGGAATGCTAATTCTGCCCATACCTCTGCTCCCAGCTCTGCCTTTCAAGCTCATCTCGCATAGAAGATTAAAAAAAATCACCCAGATTTCATTTTTAATCTCCCTTTCACTTCAAACAATTTATCCTTTTTTGTGATACCTAATTAACTGACCTCTTTCAGATAGCTGCATGATGTGCGTGCGTTACATCTGTGATCGCAAACAGAATAGCTGATCCCCGTGGAACGATCCACCGGGGAATGAGGGTAATTAGTCTCTAACAAATACAAATTTGGAAACATCTGTGCAGATTTAAGCTTAGGGAATAGGACTGGGGAATGGGTTTCAGCCACAGGAAGACGGTACGGAGGCAAAGCTGAAGGTACCAGGCAAATACCGCAATTAAATTAGTCAGCTTGAGGAAATTAAATCAAGGGAAATTGGAGTGTGTCATATTTTTCGATCTGGGTTTCTAGCTGTTAGGAGATTTTGAAGAAAGGCAGTGAAGAAAATAGAAGCTAATAAGTTTTCTTTTTTTCTGAGTGACTCAGAGGAGGGCTGGATAAAGCCCTTTCTCGTTTGGTGATAATTAATGTGACTCCCATGGCAAAGGGAAGCGCAGTGATTACTCACCAGTCAGCTCCGCTTTCACAGCAGGTTTTCGGACAACTTCTCATGGTTTCAGCCTGCACAACAGCACCCTGCCCACGGGGAAATCTCTGCCCCACAAAGCTGGGTGCAAAGATCCAAGAGGGGCAGGTGAATTTTGCTGGAAGGAGCATAGGTGGGGATGACCATTGGTTAACAGGCACAGCTCAGGGCTGGGGAGCTGAAGTGCAAGTCCTTCCACACTTGAAGAGAGAGAGCTTCCCTTATTTGTAGGGGATTTGCGTCAAGCTCTGTTCCTTGTATCAGCATTACTGATTGTTTGCCAAAGTCAGCACTGGGAAAAGCAGTTCAGTGCGTGGTTAGTTTAATGTGCATGGTTAGTTACAGATAGATGGGAGCTGATCTGAAGAGCATTCACGAAGAAGGACGCTTCCAAGTTATGAATGTATGGATTTAGGTATTCTTTTGATAAAAATTGCATACGATGCTATGAGTGCCTTTATAACAGTGCCCACAGAGCCAGAACTAAGTCATGTAGTCAAAGGTGATTGTAAAATGGACAAAGAACCTTTGCTACACATGTCTGCTTTGTGATATGACCGAGGCTTCTTCCAGTCTGCAGCGCTTTCAGTTTGGGCACAGTCTGTGTGTTCTCTTGCAAGCTAAGAGGACCAAGGGCTGCTGTTATAACCCACAGCTCCTGAGTTCTTCAGGGAATGGAGCAATACCTCCATAGCAGTACCGTTCATTTCTTTGGTGCCATACAGCCCCATGGCCCCAGCAGATTTCAATTCAGCAGTGAGCTGAGAGGAGGCCAAAGGCCTTTGCACAAAGCAGAGAGCAGATGAGTTATGGCTTCATTTTTCATGATTACTCAGATAATACCATACTGACAGTTAATATAGAAAATGGGGCACGTCCTCCTCCATAGAGAGAGCAGGGGTCTGAAGAAGGATGTGCTGTAGGGACATGGGCAAACTCAGCAGTGCAGAAGATTTTCCTGTTGCTGTGCTCTTCCTGAGCCTCATTTCTTTATCTTCTTGAAGGCTCTCCTTGCCCAGAGATGGTGGGGAGAGGAAACCTGGTGACGTGCATTGAACTGCATTGTACCTCCAACGATGCATAAAAGAGGTGCAGACATGGCATGTATCTGCTCTAAAACTGCAAAAGGTGTTAAGGGTGGAAAATGTGAAGAGCCCCAGTGAGCTTCCTGCTGGGCAAGCAGAGGAGAAGTGGATTGAAAGCAAAAGCTCGATGCCTTCTTCCGAGCACTCGAGGGCGGCATCCAAGAGCTGCAGGAAAACACTGCTGAGCCTTGCTTGCTGTGCGTGCCTTGTGCGAGAGGGGGAGAGCAATGCACGAGGGTAGTGGGTGATCTTCTGCCAGATTTCCAAGAAGGCTGCCCTCCCGGGAGTGCTTTGCTTGTTTTTTTTCTGTTGTTGGTTTTAAAATCTGCTTGTGATGTGAGAGGAAAGGCTTTCAAGGCTGCATGCCCACAAGAGGACCCTTGCTTTCCTCAGATGAAGCCTATGATGTTGAGTTTTTTGACATCAATTTTCTTCACTCGTTGCCCTGACCTGGGGGATTCAGAAACAGCTGTTGTGTAGTTTTTGCACTCCAGAGCAATTTTGCTTCTGAAAACAATAAGCAGGAAGAAACCTGAATTACTGGCTTCAAAAAGGCCAACTCAGTCTCTCAGACCTGTTCTTAGAAAGCACCACTGTTCCAATGAAGTCTGCAAAACCTTTCCAAACCAAGCCATGGCTTTGGCCAGGAGTGAGGTGTGCCCTACTCAATCAGTCCATGTCATTCCCTTAAAAAGCCTCAAAAGGTGATTTATTTTCCTGCCCCCAGCTGTGCTTGCAGGTATAACAAGCAGGCCTGGATCCTTTCCTAAACACGCAGCTCCCTCCCAAGCTCTTGCTGGCATTGCTTGGCTCTTCCTGAATCTTTGCAGGCAGCTGCCTGGGTGGAATTGATCTTTGTATCCCTTACATACTAACAGCTTCTAGCAGAAGAAGAAAATAAATACAGGTGGGGTCACTGTGGAACACAGTAAGGGGCTAAGTTTGTTTTCATGCTGCCTCAGTGATTTAATGTTAATACATGCCATGAGATGCCATTTATTTCTATTAGCACTATCTGCATCTTAGGTGTTTATCTCAGTCTCCTGAGAGGCACCTTTAAACAAATGGATTGTATACTGTCAACAGGATTCCACCGAGGTGTGGAGAGGATGAGGTACCACATTCAGATGGGTTTGTTCCCAGGTGTGCTGTGATTGATTTGTGCAGTGCTGGGGCAAGCAGCATCCCTGTGCTGCAGGCCATGGCAAATGATGTCAGGCTCAATGCATTGCCTGGAGGCAGTGCAAACCAAATGGATGCTCAAAGGGAAGGCTGGGATGTGATGGTCCCCTGGGAAGTGCTGGTGTTTGGATGCACTTGGTTTGGCTTCTCCCTGTAGGTTGAACTTGAGAACGTTTTCCTATGGCTTCTAAAGTTCTGCAAATAGCTCTGTTAGTTTGGACCTGACTTTCTCAGTTGGAGGAGAGCTCGTGTGCAGCGAGTGCAGCAGACAGAAGCACGTTAATTCCCTTATGAGAGAGTGGACATAAAGGAAACCAAATGCCCTGACTTAGCTGAGGCAATTAAATGGGGAAGAGAATCCTGCCTTGATTGCTGGGAGCCTTTAGGATGGCTGGCCCTTTGGGAAGATGGCTTTGTGCACCAAGGCAGCAGAGCTGGCTGTGGATGGCATGGCTGGAGGGAGGCTTTGTGCTGGGAACTGCTCAGTCCCACTAGGATAGAAGGAAATTTTGTCTGTTGCTGCTCTTCTCTTGTTTCCTGGTTTTTGTTAACTGAGAGTATGGGAGAGTGGCAGGAAGAGCGCAGCATGATCCCCATCTCCTCTGCTTACAATGTCATTTCTTTGTGAGTGTTTGCAAGCAAAAATAGAAAAATAAATAGATGTTGAAGCAAATCCTAGATATGATCTGTAATTAGATTAAGACCCACAGTTATGGAATAATAAATTATCTAAGTACCACAGTACAGCTTCATAACGCTTTTAAGATTGATTTTTGCTCAAGGCCCTGGGAAAGTGACTTCAACAAAACTTAGAGATTAAGTCTGATTATTATGTGAAAATACTTTTTTAATGCCCCTTCAAGGCTCTCAAGGAGCTCTTTGTGGCCCTGTTAAAAAGCAATGCTCTGAGCAACTTTAGCATGGCAATACGGCTTGGAGATATATGGCCAAGTGTCCATGTTATTTCCAAATGTGATTGTCTTCAGCCAAATGGTCTAATCATAGAGTCCTCAAGGCTGGAAAAGGTGACTGAGATCATCAAGTCCAACCATCAACCCATCCTACTGTACCCACTAACTGTTCCCCTCAGTACCACAATCCTTCTTTCTCCTTGGGCAGAGATAATACATTTTTCCTTAGCTATACGTAACTCCAGCTCCCCCCCAAGGTTTTATTCCCCACCACCAGTGACTTTTGTTCTGCTCTGAGATGGGTTGCTTTGGGATGTGCTGGCCATGCATTTCTATCCTGGGTACAGTGGAGGTCATATTGGCAGCAGCTCACAGCACCCATAACTCAGGGCTCTTTACCTGTGCTTGCAGCAGGAGTTAACAAGTCAAATGCTGACCAGAAAACATGGCTGTGAGATGACTTATTTTCAGCCCTCTGAAATTAAAACACATGCCCTGGTGTTTCAAGTATGATGACTGTCTCCATTCCTGCCACTATGTTACCTCTGCAACTCAAAAGTAATTTGCAGCTTCATTCAGCCTGTTAATTCTACCAGGCTGAGCCTTGCAGGGCCCCTTGGCTCACAGCAAGGTTTTGTTTCATAGAATCATAGAATGGTTTAGGTTGGGAGGGACCTTAAAGATTATTTACTTCCAACTCCCTGGGTTGCCGACCAGTAGATCAGACTGTCCAGGGCTCCATCAGCCCTTTGCAGTGTCATCTGGCAGCACATTTGCTGACCCAGCCATGCCAGGGGAGAGCGCGCAGTTCCCAGCTGGGAACTCAGACCCCATGGAGTAACTGCATTTGCCCCATGGGATTACTTCATCCACCCCATGCAGCACTCTCCCCATCTCCATCCTGCTGCAGCATGGGCTGGGATGCTGCCTGCTTGGGCTCTTCCAACTCCAGATGGGATGATATAGGGATTTGATACTAAGAGAATTGAATTACTTCTAATTCCCCTGGGACACCAATTCCTTTTGACACCAATTCCTTTTTATTTTTATGGTTGTGGGCGATAGAAATACATGCTTGGCTCATAGGGGTGTTAACAAGCAGCAATTAGGCAGTATTTGTACATGGCTCTGAGAACGTGGTGCTATTATTTCTCACCTGTGGTGCAGTTAACAATCCATGCACTTCTTTCTCTGCTTCACAGCACACTGCAAGCAGCTTTCAGGAAGGATTCACTGTCTGCCACATAGGAGCATTTGGAAACCATTATTATTAAATTAATCCAGGTGGCTTGACAAGGCCATTGTGCAGTGTGCTGGCCTCTTACCTCTGGCCATGCAAGAGCACTCCGTCTCATAAAAGCACACACTGCTCCCCATTCATCTTCACTGCAAGGCTCTTGGGGCTTGCCACCATCCAAGGAAACTGAGGGGAGCAATGTGGGGCAGAACACGTGGAGGTTTCCAGGTGGGAGCATTCAGCACTCAGCCTGTGGGAACTTCCAACCCTGCCTCAAACCTGGGTGCTGGTGGCACGTGTGGTGTGTGACAGTGAATGCAGCTTATTAATTGCTTGTCAGCCTTCATTGCCTGCCTCGCTGCTGTTGCGTGTGGGGGAAGGACAGTTTGCTCCTTCCGTGAGCGTTAAATATTTTATTTTGCGACCTTCCTCTAATCAGATGCTTTATCTCAGCCGTATATTAAAAGCGAAGTCATAAAAAAAGGATTTTAATAAAAGTAACCTCCTTAAATTGTGTAATTGTCACTTTCCCAGGACATTAGGGAAGCTGTAAGGGGGGAAAAATATGTACAGAGTAGATTTTGGTGCGTTGATAATTTATTATCTAATAATCTCTCCTCTTCCTTGCTATTCCCGGCTTTCTCATTACCCGTAAAGCAGCAGCACTCCCTGTTGCTGGCAGTGGGTTGCTGTGCTCCTGCAGAGCCTGATCAGCTCTGTGCTGGTGGCAGCAGCAGGGCTGCAGGCACAGCTGGGGCCTGAGGCTGTTGCACTGCTCAGTGCATTGATTTCTCTGCTGGTGCTGGGCTGGCCTGGAAGAGCATCATCTTCAGTAGAGGTACCAGCGTCCTGCCCAGCTTGCCACGTATTTCTCAGACACAAAGCAGAGTCGAGGCACAGCCCACACTGATGGGCTGTATGTAGTGGGGTCTGGCTGTCATCTGTAGCTTCTCTTCTGTGGCTGTTCCTCATAGCATGGCTTGGGTGGTGATTTGCAGCCTTGGGTGGAGAGGAGCACATCCAAATGCAGATCAGGTCTGTTTTCACCTCTGCATCCCATGCTTGTCAAAGCCTGTGGGGCCATTGGAAAGGACAGAGATGACAGCAGTCCTCTGGGGTGCATCCTCATGTCCCAGGGCCATGTCTACACTGCAGTGTAGCACTGCCTGGACTTCTTTCAATGTGATTTATGTGACACAGCACACCCAGTGAGGATGTCTCTCTCCTGGTACCAAGGGCAGTTGTGGGTATAAGCATATGTGGTTCTTCATGTGTTCCATTCCCTCCCCCAGCTTGGCATTAGCAGGGTGGAAAAACTTAGGAGAGCATCTCCAAGTGCTGCTTAGTGTCTGACCCTGAATTGTCAGTGGGTGAATCTACAGCTCCTTGAAAGGCCGTGGTGGTGAGGTGAAGATGAGCCTCTTCTCCCAGGTAACAGCAATAGGATGAGAGATGATTAGGTTGGATATAAGAAGAAAGTGTTCTACGCTGAGGGTTGTGAGGCACTGGTACAGGTTGCCTAGAGATGTTGTTCAGGCTGTGGCTCAGACTCTGCACATTTCCTCTTTTTCCCACGAAATCTGTCCCAGATAAGACTTCTTTTGCCTTAAGTTAACTAGTCTGGATAATGATGCTGTGAGTTTGTCCTCACTGTGCTGAGTGGTGCACAGACACACCGCCAGCACAACGTGCCTGCTTGGAGAGCTGGGGGCAGGACCTGAGAGCTGAGGAGCCATTTTTCTTACATGGGTCTATCAAGCTGGCTATCAAAATGTAGAAGTACACATGGCTTAGGTGTGAAGAGGGAACTCCAAGCCAGGTGTATAAAGGGAAACAGAGATGTATGTTGGAGGTATGACTTCTTCTCTTGCCTATATTTTAAAGTGAATGAGCCTCTCGTTTTATAGTTTACTTTCACATGAGGATTTGTGTGACAGCTTTACCTGCCCCAGAGAGTTTTTCCCTGAGATAAATTTATGCAGTGAGTCACTTCTGGATCAGAAAATTATTAATGAAGAGTGAGCACGGGTCAGATAAGTGATGCAAGCTACAATTTGCTATTATTTACTGCATTTGGGAACACACATGAATGTTTTCCCATCGTTAAGCTTTGGGCTGGTCAAATTGATGGATATGATTTGATTGAAATTGTGTAGAGGGTGATTACAGTAAGGAGCTAGGAAATTAAATGGAAATGCTACCGGTCAGGAACCAAAGGTAAATAATTTGCCTCTGTTCCTCAAAGCTTTATGTAGGCTGATGTGCATCTGCCTTGCAAGGGAAGGACACAGTGCACAGGGAATAGAAGATCGTAAGTGCTGAAGGCAGATGAAAGTGCTATTGGGGATGGAAGGTCCCTTCCAGCCCAGCTGTTCTGCAATCCTTTGTCCCACTGCCCTGGTGAAGGGTTTGACCATGGAACAGTCTGGGGCTGCAAACCACTGGGGCTTCGTGGTGGTTTATTTAGGAGTTGTGAATTCAGTGCACTGTCAACAGCCTGTGGGATAGGGGGAGGATTGCTGTGGGGGTCTGCTGCGGTCTGAATGAAAGCGTGTGGCTGGGGCCCTGGTGGCTGCCTGGGCTGGTTGAGAATGGGTTGATCTGTCGTGAAGCTCAGACCCAGATTTAAACTCAGCCACAAGGGATAAAGGTCTCAGACCTCATCACTGCCCACCTTGCCCATGGAAATCACTGTCACTGCTCTGCTCTCCCCTTGATTGTTGTAATTTTAAAGTATGATCAGCCTTATTTATTATTCATGAGAAGCTGGGATGTCTCTCCCCACCAACAAATGGGATACTGATAAAAGAGTCAATAAGGCTAATGTTGTTTTCAGTCACTAAATTTGACTTAAGGCTGGCCTGGAAAAAGGGAATTCATCTCTGAATATATTAGTTGATGACTGACAGGAAAATATTGCAAATGATGTAGTTGGTGTATATTATTCAGTCACCTGTTAGACTGGCTGAATATTGGAAAAATGTTTTTGCAAATGTATCGTAGTAATTGGCAGAAAAGAAAGAAATGACTATTATGCAACTGATTCCCACACAGATTGCTCCATCATGTAACTACACAAGCAAGAGCTTCCAAAATCAGGAACAGGTTCAAGACCAAAATCTCCATTTCAGGTTCCCTGGGTGCTCCGCAAGGAGTGTGTCCAGAGAAGGACAACAGAGCTGTGAAGGGTCTGGAGCACTATGGGATCTTATGGGGAGTGGCTGAGGGAACTGGGATGGCTCAACCTGGAGAAGATGAGGCTCAGGGGAGATCTTATTGCTGTCTGAAAGGAGCTGGAGGCATGTTGGGGTTGGGCTCTGCTCCCAGGCTGATAGGATGAGAGGTGATGACCTCAAGTTGTTCCAGGGGAGGTTCAGGTTTCATATTAGGTCATGTTTTTTCTCAGAAAGAGGGGTGATGCAAAGGCACAGCTGCCCAGGGAGGGGGGATTTAGTGTCCCTGAGCGTGTTCAAGACCTGTGGAGATGTGGCACTGAGGGACATGGTCAGTGGGCATGGTGGGATGGATTGGGGTTGGACTTGGGGATCTTAGTGTCTTTTCCAATAGTGTCTTTTCCAACCTTAATGATTCTGTGAGCTGGAGTCAGGGCTGGGAATGCTTCTGCAGTTCCCACTGCTATGTTCAAGTCAGCTGCCCTGGTTTGGGGTGAAAAAGAGTTAATTTTCTTCATTGTGGTTCATATAGTGCTGTGCTTTCACATCTGATCCACACAACTCAGAGACCCACCAATCCATTCCATGGGTCTTCCATGTTGATATCTTAATAGACACCAGAGTACAGCAGATGGCCTTGCCAGGGGGTTGTCTCTTATGTGCATGGTGTGTCATGCACCCAGGGAAGGGTGTCCCTGGCTGGGCACACTGCTATGTGCTCACAGACACATGGGGGGGGTTGCAGCTGACAGACACAATGCCTGCTACCCTGCAGCAGGTCTGGAGCTGGGGAAATCTGGAAAAATCAGGGCAAGAGACAGCTAGATGAGGTAATAGATAACATTGGCAGGTGAGAGAGCAATGGAGTGGGAAGAGGAGGAATAATATATGAGGCAGGTCATGTTGTAAGCGGCAGGGCCCAGGGGGATGGTGGGTGCAAGCATCAGTTGCTTGTAAGGGGGACCTTCTGTTGAGCCAAAGCCTTACAGGAGGAGATTTTGTTATCCCTGGCCCCACCTGCAGCCAGGAGCCCAGTTAGAGCTTAGGTTCTGCAGTCAGATCCAGTCGTTGTGGCTGTTGATTTCTCCTCTGGCCGCGTCCCCTGGATCCAAACCACAAGCAATGTAATTGGATGCACCACCAGAGTGGCCGATGACTAAAAGCATCTTTCTGAAAGCATTTCCCCCCCCGTTGCTGAAAGATTACATCTGATGTTGTAAACCAGCATTGCTCCCAGTTGGTACCACTGCTAAGTAATTTACCCTTCTGGAAAAGCTTCTCGTTATTGCAGCGTGTTCACTGCAGCCATCTAGTGAAATTATTTCTTTCAAGTTAGGGGGAAAAAAAAAAAGAGACAAGATTTCTCTTTTGTATCGTCCAATATATGAAAACCCTTGGAGAAAAATGAGATATAGATCCAGCCTGAGGTGGGGGGAACACCTGTTATTAAGTTTGATTTCTAAAATAAGAGAGAGGCTTTGGGGGCAGGTTTCTGAGGGCAGAGGGGGGCAGGCAGCCTGCAGGATGCTGACCTTCCTTGGAGGGGGCATACATTGAGAAACCTTGGATAATGGGATGCGGAGTAGGGTTAGTGCTGGAATTTCCTCTGACCACAGGTGGGTGTTCTAGAGGAAAGAAACCAATGTATCACCAATGTATCTCAGCAATTTGGTGAATGAGCATTGGGATCTCTGTGGGGGAGGGGAGGTGTGATTTGTCCACATCAGGTTGACCTTAATTTCCCCTTCTCCACTCAAAGAGGAATTCCTCTCTTTCCCCCAACTTGTGCTTTGTTCCCCTTGCTTTGGGAGCAATGCAAGATGTTTATGGAGGGGTCTGGCCGTGGCTACCTGCTGCTCACAGTCCCATTGCTGCCCTGAGCTCTGCTGTGGGATGCCTTCCCAAAAACACCCAGTGAGCAGATGGAGACAGGATGTGGTGATCAGATTCAAAACAGTGCAAGATCCAACTTTGATCCAGATCACGATGCAGACTGAAAAGGCTTTGTTTCTGGTCCAAAGTCTTCTGTGTTTCCCTCTGATTTGGGATTACACCTCGTGAGGGCTGATTTGAGATCTCAGGCTCTGACCAGGTGTGGCTGCCTGGGGCTGTTGCTCCTGGCATCCCCAGGCTGGCTGGAAGCAGGGAGGGTGTGTGCACTGTGTGTGTTGGTTGTTTTTCTTTGGTAGGCTTCTTTAGCAGTAAGAACAAAAGCTGTGTGAACACTAAATGTGTGTGTCTGCCTGTCAGGCTGTTCTTGTCATCCTCTGAACAACTGGCCAATTTCATTGCAATTTGGCAGGCAAGAGCTTTGAAAGGTAATATATTTCTGAAAGGTTCTGGTGAAATAGCTGGGCAGGTGGGGAGGCTCTTCCATGGGCTTAACAAAGAGAAAATCCATAGCATGAACTCATGTATTGGGGAATGACAGAAAATATTCTTGGGAGTTTTCCATAAGAAGGTGGAACTTGGTGATTTTCCTGGCTTTCTTTCCACTAAGTTAAAGGTGGCATCAGATGTTTATAGTGTCCCATGCCTAGGGACCATGGTAGTTACCTAAATTAAGGTAGATATTGATAGGGAAAGGAATTGAGAGAGGATAAGGCCCTGTGCAACAGGACAAGAAGGAAATAGTTATAGTAATGTTAGCGGAGAAAAAAAATCTTGCAGTTCTTTAATTCTTCCCGTTCAAGATCTCATAGAAAATTGGTGGGTCCATCACCTTTTAAAGTGACAAAATGGAGCTTGAAGGGCATGGGAAGTCTGTGCTGGGATCTGACGTTGTCTCTGAGCAGTCTGGTTCTCATTTGGAGCCTCATTCATGGGACACTCCATTTTCTTGTAGCCAAGGAGAAATTGGAGGTAAAGGAAATGAAGAAACCATTGGGTGCTGCCACTTCTCATGGAAAAAAATCGTGTGATATTGTCTATTTTTATAATAGGTTTTTTAGAAAGTCTGCCAGGATTGATTCGAAATGTGCAGGATTAGAGAATCTTGGACATCTCCAGGGCAGCCATCTCAGAGGTTAACAATTTCTATTAAAAAGAGCCCTTTGCTTCTCACATAAGGTTTTCAGATGGGGAAGGAAGGCTCAGCTCTGCTCTCCTTGATGCTTTTTTTCTTTGCTGGCTGCTGAAGCCAGAATTTCTTCCAGAGCCTCCACATATGGCCACTGTGAGAGCCCAGATCAGCCCTGCTCCCAGTGCTGAGGTGTGCTGGGGGCCGACCTTCCCACCGACACAAACCTTAAGGAGCATCTTTCCCTGGTCAGGAGCCCAGGTGTGGAAGTCCTGCAGCACGGCTGGCGCCCGCCTGCCCTCCTGGGGAAGGATTTTCCAAGCTAAAGAAAGAGAAGCTTGGACCACTGGGATATCTCTCTGTCTGAGAAAGAAAATCTATCCAAGGTGATTCCTGGCCTTGTTCCTAATCAGCCCGAGGTGACAGGAGGATGCACGCTCCTGTGGTTTAATCACAGAGTATGTCAGTGCAGTTCACGTGTTGGGTACAGCTGTGGCAGCTGGCTGAACCCATTCCAAAACACTGGCCCATGGAGGGTGGGGTGGATCAACTGCCTGCAAAATGCTCCTGCTGCCTCCTGGTTAGACTCCGTGTTGGCAAAACGGCCAGCTAATAACAGGCGGATCTGCAAATCACCATGAAGATGTGAGGGAACGGCTGCACTCTGCTAACTTTCAATAATCAGTGGAGGAGCAGCAATAGAGTTTGTGCACTGCAGTGGAAGAGATCTATTAAGAGTCCTTTCCCAGCCTCTGCTGCTGGGGAGAAGAGTTAATTGAAACTATAGTGCTCATTTTAATTGTGCCTGTCCATAAGCTTTGCTGGAATTGCTGTGTCAATCTGGCTGCCCCACGGATGGCTCTGGCTGATGGTGTCAGTGAAGGTTTGTTACGGCAGGTTCAGATTTATTGGTGTGAAGTGCAATGGGACCTCAGAACTGTGCAGCAATCAGTCCCTCAGCTGCTTCCTTGCAGCCCGAGCTGCCTCCGTCCTCCTGCATGGGGCACTTGGGGTGTTTCAGAAGTGACAGTTGTCACCTCTGCTGGTGTAGATTTATATGAGTGTGGCATGCAGGCTCTTGTTCCACAGTGGCAAAAAGACACAGCTTATGGTGGTGACTGTGATGAAAAATATTGGTTTTATAGCTGAGAATTTGCTTTATCAAATAATGTTATTGTACTACTTGTACGGGTTGTACTTTCCATGGGAATAAAAGGAGGCATTTCTTTCAGAGCAACCGACGTATAAAGGAAGCCCAAGGACAGGCTGTGGCAGGAGATGCAGTGCTGGGGAGGTCAGATGCCAGCTGTGCAGTGCATCCCATGGCAGCTGGTCCCAATTTGCAGAGGAGAGGCAAATGCTGAATTGCAGTAGCTACAGAAGTGACGTGGATGAGTGCAGTTTGTCAGAGAGCTGTTAGTCTGTGTTGTGCCTCCATGTGTGACCCTCCCTCCCTCCAGGAGGGTCTGGTAGCTGCCCAGGAGCTCTGGGCTCCATTCCCAGCACCGTGCTGTTGGCACCCTGCAGGGAAGGCGATGCTGTGCAGGCGACTTTGTGCAAATTACGTGGGCTGTAAATCATCCTGATTTCAAAACCACTCTGAGGTGCCAAGAAAATACAAACTGCTTTCAAGGCGCCTTGAAAAAACCTGTTCACCTGGAGCCTGGGACCCTGGGGAGGTTTCCATAGTCTCCAACAGAGTTTTGCTTTGTTTGTGTGGATTAGAAATGTAAATATATTTAGGCTACGCATGCGGAATGGGGAGAAAAGAAAAGATTAAAATAAAATACTGTGCATTTCTGATTTTCAGATTTATGCTCATCCTCATAAAAGCATGAATGACATTTATTTGGCTGGCTGCATAATCCATGTTAACAAGACAATTAGTATGTGCTGGAAGTTATTATTTTCCTTGGCACGTCACAGTCAGGGCTGCTGCTGGATTTGGAATGGAGCCTTGATTCATTCCTGCTTTGCAGTAAAAGATAATATTGAATTTTTCTCCAAAGATCTTGGCAGCATGTAATTAATACTTTTTTTTTTTTTCCTTTTTCCCCCCTTGCCTTAAATATAATGGAACAAAACACAACAACCTGGCTGGGGAAAAATTCAGACTTAAAAGAACTACTTTTAAAATTGTGTCTGGAGTGAATCCCGTGCCTCTGGGAGGCAGCAGATTGGGAGCTGTGCTCAGCCACCTCCTCACTCCCCATGGAATGTCCCCAAGGGACACCTCTGCTGGAGTTTCTCTGCTGGAAGCAGCTCCAAGCTGTTTCAGTTCTAAAGAGCCCATGGATGCTGCCTTATTAAGTGAGAGTGCATCATTTAAATCAGTGCAGAAAGGGGCGGGTGTGATGCCCAGGCTGCAGGAACGTGGCTGAGCTGCTCTGGGCAGAGGGGTATAGGCATGCTGGAGACCAAGTGGATGACTGGCTGGGGGGTTCTGTGTTCTTGTTAGGGTTATCTTATGTGAGTGAGGGTCTCTTTCTGGCCGCAGGAAGATGCTGGCTCGATCCCCAGGGTGGTCCCACAGAGGGAGGCTGCAGCAGCCATGGCACAGCAGGGAGCATCCTCTAGGGCACCGTTCTAGTTTCCTCTGGGCACTGTAGCTGTCCCTGTGCCCTGGCTCCTGACCTGCACTCAGGGCAGGACTGCTTTCCTGTGCTCTCCTGGCAACAGGCAGAGCAGCAGCTTAGCTCCAGTAAATGATAAATGCCCCTGGAAAGATCTGCATCTAATGAGAATGAATTCGAGCAGGGGCTTTATAGACAGAAGTGTGGTTAGATCCCAAAGCATCCTTCTATGCTGGGAGGGTGAAGGCAGAGAGCAGCTTGCATTGTAGTGCAGATCCCCCTGGCCCTGCTGAAGCAGCATGACATGAGGCCAGGCACCCCTGACAAATGGTGTCTGTAGTGGGGACATGGATGAGAAACCCCAAAGAGATGAAAAGATGTAGGGTTAAGGATGACAAATGGCAGTTTTCTTGGCAGCCTGGCAATCTCAATGGCCACATTTCAATCCCTGGATGAAGGTCACAGGCGCTCCCCAGCCAGTACCATTGCAGTGCGCACCTGCATGGATGCATGCATCCCTCTTAGAAACTAGAGGCAGAAGCAGAGCTGCAATGTTTGTTTTCTTGTGACCCAAAGCAGTTCTTTTACCAACTGCTTTAGTATTCAAGGATTTAGTTGCTTCAGGACAGGTTCTGTGGGCACAGCTTTGTTCCTATCACTGGTCTCTACTTCACCAATCTCATCACATCCCCTACCCGAAGCCTCCAAGAGATGCTGTGGCATAACAGGCCCATCATCAGCCCTGAACAGTGGTTAATTGTATTCATCAGAAGATGAGGTGAAGCCACAGCAGCTGATACATGTCTTCTGGCTGTGCCCACCCTCAGTATTGACAGAGAGCCTTTAGGAGCAGTGATCTCTCTTTTTTTTTTTCTTCTTTTTTTTTTTCTTCTTTTTTTCTCTTGCTGGAATAAATTCATAGAATCATGGAATCATTAAGGTTGGAAAAGACCTCTAAGATCACCCAGTCCAACTTCAGCCCATCCTACCATACCCATTGATTGTATCTCTCAGTGCCACATCTGCACGGGTTTTGAACACCTCCAGCTGCATGGGCAGCTGTGCCACTGCATCACCACTCTTTCAGAGAATAAATGTTTCATGGTCTCCAACCTGAACCTCCCCTGGCACAACTTGAGGCCGTCGCCTCTCACCTATTGCTGTTACCTGAAATCAGGCTGAACCCCCCTTCTCCTCACCACAATCTCCATTCAGACAGCTGCAGACAGCAATAAGGTCTCCCCTGAGCCTCATCTTCTCCAGACTGAGCCATCCCACTTCCCTCAGCAGCTCCCCATAAGATCTCGTAGTGCTCCAGTACCTTCACAGCTCTGTTGTCCCTCTTGGTTCAGATCTTCAATGTCTTTCTTGCAGTGAGAGGCAACCCCAGTAACCCTCCATCCCTCTGCCTCTCCCCCGAGCTCATCAGTGCAGTGACTATCCTGACTCAATTAAAGGAAACTTCAGCAGCTCAGTATTCTAAGGGAAAAGCACTGCCTGTTTGTTCTGCACAGCAGTTTGGCTACCCGTGAGCGGGCATGCGTCCTGCTAAATGCATCTGTGGTAATGAGCTCTTATGTAATTAATATTTCAATAGAGTGATATACTGTAAACAAACAGCATCAGCTGACAATGGAAATTAGATAAGGAGCAGCTGGAAGCAGTCTGCTGGTAGTTAAGAGCAGCCCTACTAAGAAACTGCCTTTATTAGCAGGTAGCTGAGTGCGGGGATCCCAATTTCTGATACAGATGATGCTCTGCTGATGAGGGGTGGGATTCCTTCGTGACTGCTGAATGTTGGAGGTTCCCTCAACAAAAAGCACCACCTCAACCTGGGGACAAATTTGCCAATTTCTTGAAGTTATTATCCACTCCATTGTACGGTTTCCAGTTCATTCTTGGTGTGTTGTTTGTAGACTATGTGTTTGCTTCTGGATCTCTGTTCGCTAAAAGATGATTCAGCCTAATGCTGTGTTTTGTGCTGTGTGTGTTATATCTGCCTTGAATACATGCCAGATGCACTTTATTTATGTCAGAGGAGATGCTGTGGTTCCCTCAGAGCTGAGTGGTAAACAAAAGTTTGAAGGCTGGCTGATTTGTTTTTGTTAGGATGGGAAGGCAGTGATATGTGGCAGCTACATCTTTCATGCAGCCTTCTTTTTCTAAATTATTCATAAAACAATAATAATAAAACAAATCCATATCAGTCTTGTTTCCTTAAGCACAATAGAGATAATTCAAGCAGACTTCGAGGCAGAAATCAATACATCTGCCACACCAGTGGGTTCTGTGATGGGAAAGCTCGACAGCTTGGTTCTGTGTTGGGGATTTCTCTTGGGTTGCTGACTCTGTGGAGAGGCCACATCCTGTCCCCGCTTCTTCCTGCACCTCCTATGGGCTCCTGCACCACAGCATCCTTGCTGGTGGACTGCCCTGGTGTGGAAGATGAAGGATGCCCAGCATGGCCTGAGCCTGTCCTGGAGATGGTCTTCTGGATGCTGCTTTTGTCCCAGGTCTTGGTTGTCCCATCCAATGCCACCTATATGGCACGATTTCTGTCTCAATGGCCAGACCTGGAATACATTGCATTGTTATAGGAGACTGGTGTCTGCATCCTGTTTTTGTTCTGATTTAAAATATATTGTGTTCAGTGTTGAAAACCTACCTGCTCTGTGCAGTAGATGTTCACGCTTGTGAGCATCAGGGTTCTGTGACTGTTCTGGGCTCCAGAATACCCCCTGGTAGTCATTAGCCACCTGTTGGGGAGCCAGACAGCTGCTCAGTCCTTTACAAAGCACGGCTTCCAGAAGAGGTGGCTTATTTTCAGTTTAGCTGAAGAATGCTTGCAGAAGAGAAACCCCTGTGACAGGAAAACTCATTTCAAAAAAAAAAAAAGAGAGAAAAATGTTCCTTTTATGAAATGTAAACTCCCCGCTGTGGAAAACTATTGAGGCAAGTAGATGAGAAAGATTATAAAAAGGATTAGATATGGATTATCCAGGATTAATGCAATGAACTCTCTTGGATAAAATTCACAAGAGGTTTTCATCCTAGCGTGTTTAGGGCCCTAGATAAGCCATTACTTCATGTTAGAAAAGAAACCATCTCTCCTGCATCTTAAGGACCAATAGATTGTTTGGATTTTTTCCATTTCCTCCTTAATCAAACCTCCTGTGAATGGGGCCTGGGTGCAGTGAGCTTAGACGTGTGAGCGGCTGCCCAGCACCTGGTAGCATTCAGTGGGGCTGAATGTAAAGTATGTACACGGAGAAAACCAGTCAGCAGCCATGCAGGAGGTGGGAGAGCACAGCCTGCATGGTGTGAGCGTGGTCACAGGGCTGGGCCATGCTGGAAAAGATGGTGTTTGGTGTAAATCATCCTCTGAGGCTTCCAGCACCGTCCTGCTGGAGTGAACAACAGTTATCTGCGTGTGTTACTACAGAGCTTTAATCCACAGCATCATCTTTCATGATGCTTTGCTCTTGAAATAAGCTTGAAACTGCAACAGTCCGAGCTGTCAGCTCCATCCCTGTGTCTAATAAAGGAGCTGTTGCCTGGCTGTAGACAGAGAAAAATAATTTTCAGATGTTGCTGCTACTCTCAGCAGGGTGTAATGGAAACTCATTACCGTTCACAAGTCTAACTTAATTACATTTTTTTCTTGAAGGATGTTATGCTGGTTCAGCAGGAAGGGGGGGCTCATCTGCATACATTCAGTGTCTGTCTTCTCAAATCGATTAGTAATATCCATGATAAAGGCTGGAGGAATGTGCTGAATGACTGTACAACGCTCTGATCAATGCAAGCTGCGGCATGGATCTGCCAGACCCATGGAAAACAGCACTGTGGGCAGTATCCAGATCAAGAGAGAAAGAGATGTTGCATTACTTCTCCTGCAGTGGTTACTTGTATCATAGGGTCACCAAAAAATGAAAATTAGTATCTCCTTTGTTGATCAAACCTTGAAGGCTTAACTTGGGTTATTCTTAAGTTCCCTTTACAGAAGGAAATTGTTTTATATTGAAAGGGGAAAGAAAAGATGTTGGAATACAATCTGGGATGAAAAAGCAGCCTTTGGTCTTTGGTTACTGATAGGTGATGGCTAGATATAAGTGGCCAGGTGTGTGGTGCATGTGTTGCTGTCCTGGGGGGTGGCTGCACTGGTTGCAGGGAGACCATCCCCAAGGCCAGATTCCCTCACAGCTCTTCCTTCCTTGTTCTGCAGTGCCTGGCCCCAGTGTGCTGTCATTGGGAGGTATGACTGAAAGCTGAAGATACCCACATGATACGCCTGTGAGCATTTACTGATGGTTACCTCTGGTGAGGCTGCTTCCCAGGGCAGCTGGGAGGGCTCTGAGATCTGACCCTGGCTCAGCAATGCAATTAGTGCTTAGTGGGGTTTGGATGCATGGCCACGGCCTGCACAGCCTTGGGTTGGAGGAGATGAACTTTGCGGGCAGGCTTCAAGCTGGGAACAAAAGAGAGGTGAAAGGAGGGGAACTCGCCCACACAATTAGCTGTGTAATTAAGTCTCCTATTAGATGGGGAACACTGAGCCGGTTCTGCCCCTTGTGAAGTGCGGTGACACCTCTGTCACCTCTAGGTTAGGATAAATAAAAGCTGTTTTCCTCCAACGAGGGACACAGATACAAACACAGCTCCTGTAGCAGGCTTAACAAATGTTTGTGGGGTGGAAATGAACGGGTTTAGGCATTGGTATGGGAAAGGGGATTGCCTGGTGGTGCATGCAGTCACAGTGGGGAAGAAACAAAATCTGAAACAAAGCAAAAGTAATTACATAGAGCAGGTGGCACTTTTTTGCTAGATAATCCATGCAAACTACAAGGGCTCCTGTCCAGACAATCAGTAAACCAGCCCATTCCATTTTATGTTTGTGTGGTTGCATGTCCTGCGATATTGTGATGGAAACATCGCAAAGAATCGATTCCCAGATAGAAATATATGTGGGTTGCTTGTAGTTTATTAAGAAGATCAAGATAACAAGTGCTGCATTATTGATCAAACCCAGAGGGACACTTCCTTTTTTACCTCTTGTCGATGAAATCCCGTTGTAATTATTTTTTGTTTTTTCTCATTCTTCCTTTCCTCTCACTCCTCCCCAACCTTCTGGAGGTGCAGTAATGAAGTCTGTGCAAAAAACCTTAGCTGTGGCTGGCAACAGGCAGGAGAGGGGATAGGAAGGAAGCAGGCAGGGAAACTGGGAGGAGAGTAAGCGCATGTTGGAGTGCCTGGGGAGTGCCTCCTCTGCTAATGCATGTCATTGCAGCTTAACAGAGAAAGAAGCTTAATAGAAGCCCAAGAAACCCTTTTTATTTGCACATTAGAAATCTCTTAGTGTGGATTTAAATCTCTATTAACAGCACAGCCAGGCCTGCCCATCGGCTCCTGTGCAGAGCTGAACGTACCAAGGGTGGGCACTGCTGTGGGTAGGTGCTGGTAGTCCAGCAGAGGGAAGATGTGGGTCTCCTTCCAGGGCCCTGCAGGGAGCAGCTGGTGTGTGCTCACCCCCTTGGGCTGAGAGTGATCTTCAGAGCAGGCAGAGCCCACAGCCTTTCTCCTTCCATTTCTAATTCTGGCAAGTTGCTGTGGGTGCCTTGGCTGCCTCTCCCAGCGATGGGCACCCCTTGGGGACAGGCACTGGGCTGCAAAATACCAGTCATGCAGATGTGGTGTAAGAAATTCCACCAGCCCTTGGGATGGACCAGCAGCACCCTTTCTTCTGTGGCTCTGCTTCCCCTTGCCTTCCTCTCTTGAGAACAGGAAAGCCCACAGCTCAGCCGATTTGCTGTAAATCATGGACACTATGAACTACACAAAGAGATACTGGGGGAGCATAGCAAAGAATGGCAAAGGCAGGAAGAGGCTAGAATTAATCACAGTTTGCCTGGTGCACATCAGTGTTCTGACCATGGTGATGTTCAAAAGTTCCCTGCTGGTACCATGCATCCCTGCCAGGAAGGCTGAGATGCTCTGACTCTCCTAGGGAGAGCATCACCACCTGGTCTGGTATTCTATATAAGACAGGAACATTTTTGTTTATTTTCTCTTGTCTGAAATCCCTGATTCATTTTGGCCAAGCTATTTCAGACCTCTTCAGCCTGAGGTAGACACTACTGGTAGAACATGTTATCCTCACAGAGAGTTTGGCATTATAATGCAGTGCAACAGGACAACGAGAGGCCCTTCTGTGAGCGGTGGTTCTGCGTGCTGAAGGTGATGCATGCACCTGAAAAATAAAACATATTTACTTACAGAGGAAAAATAGAGGAGAAGATTGGAGATCCAGAATTCCCCTCTGACTTAGGAAGTGACAGCCAAGTGCTGGAGTAAACCAGGGTCAGGAGCTCATAATGAGACAGAGATGGGTGGTACTGCACTTCTGTCTTTTATTTTTTGACTCAGATTTGGCACTGAAATGTGAAAGGTTCAGGAGAAGCATTATGGCACAGCAGCCACTCAGGATTTGTCCTGCTGTCAGAGAAGAGCCAGGTAAGGCCTGGAAGCAGCACATTGACACTCCTGATTTAGGTAGCTGTTACAGATAGGTAGGCTTAATTTTGTCTAAACAAAATGACTACAACACTTCCTATAACAGCTCCAGCATTATGAGCAGAGGTGGGAGAGGGCATGAATCAGAGAAGATAAATTTGATATTCAAAGGTAGTCTGGCAAGTTCTTATGGCACTTAATAGCTAGCATACTCCCACTGCAAGGGAGGCAGAAAGCAAATTCAATCATTTCTGTTACTAAAATCCCACCGCTCTTTATTATGAGCACAGATGGTGTCTCGGGAGCTTTGCTGCCAGTGCTCTGCATGCCTAATGCTGGGCAGGGAGCGGTGCTTTTCCAGCCCAGGTGACACGGGAAGGCTCCTTTTTTCATTTGCTAGGACCGTGTGGGTTTCCATGCTCTCCCATTTATACATTTCATTTAAACCAACCACCCAGCAAGAAGTCAAATCGTTACTGCAGACCATATTTAGAGGTGAAAACAGAGACACAAATGAGAACCGATTATGCACTATGGAGGTAGAAAACTGTTGCAAAGAAAACAGCAAATAGAAGAGTATTGCAGGACGTAAAGTACGGAGGGAAATGGAGTTGCCTTGCCTTAAATCTTCCCTCTGTGCAGAAACCTGGAGGGGTAATGTGTAGGATAGGCTAAATCTCTGGAAATATTTTAACTCCAGGAATGGAATAATCTCAATTAAATTCCTTCCTGTTTTTGAAGGCATCTTAATGCGGCACTGCCTTCTCCAGAGCTGCACTTCTGCAGTTATTTATACATTACACATTATACCACAGTGGCCTTTTCTGATAAGCTCTCTTTCCTGTGCTGGTCATTGTGCTGGAGTTGGGGACCAGAAGTTCATGTCATCTCAGATAGGTCTGGAATCTTATTATAAGCAAAAGTTAGAGGACCATTGAAAGGTCAGATCTGCTCAGCCTTTTTTTGAGTGCTGCACTAAGAGTACCATTTACTTTAAGCAATAAAACACTCTGTGGGTTTATGCTTTCCCCCTCAAGTCTGAAGCTCTCCTGGCACTTAGCAGCTGTCATGTTATGATGTCCTAGTGGTGCTGTACAAGGTGAAGCATTATCCCAGGTTCATAAGTAGGGAAATAAACCACAGAGGGCCTGGTCATCTTTTGAGAATCACAGATCTTATCTCACAAATGCTTTGGACCAGTAGAATTGAACGACAAGGTTCTCCAGCTAACAGAATTTGGCAAAGCTCCATCTCTCTGCATGCTGATAGAATAATTACTGCCAGATAAAAGATATGATGGGCAGGCTGTGGTTTTTTGTTTGTTTGTTTGTTTTTAATTTTTCTTCCTCCTTTCCCAAAGGACACGAATATCCTTGTGTTGTAGTTGATGAGCTTTGCCCTTGGTTGTATACTGTTGAGTTGAAAAGTGCTTTAAAGGGGAAGATAAACACAGTTCCAAAACCTAGGCTGTGTGGAATCAAAGTAGATATTTCAACTTTTGTGCACATGCCTGGAGTGCCTTCCTATCTAGTAAGTTGGAGGTCATAGATTTAGTACGTATGATAACTTACTGGATCATGGACATCACTGACTCCAAATGATTTCAGGTAGAACATCTTCCATTGCAGAGCTTTTGACCCTTGGTCAACTAAAAACCAAAAGATGTAAGAGAGCTGCTGAGTTGCCTTCTATCCTTCAGCAGAACCAACATGAAACTGAGGTCTTTGGGAACTTTAGATATAGTTTGAAAAAGTAGACCTTATGTTCTTGATTCACCAGTGCCTCTGCTTCCTGTGGACTTCAGCATGCTCAGGAATTCTGTTTTTTGTTGTAATGCTTAAGGCTGATCACCTATAAATGGCAATACTAGAAAATCTTGAGGGTTTTCTCCTAGATATTTTACTTCTGGCCTGTATTAGAAAACCTTCCAGGTTGCTCTGCTGACCTTCATTAGTCAGTCTTAACAGACAGTTGTAGAGTGCACTATGCCTCTACAATCTTCTTGTATTTAGGGCAATGGTTCTGTACTCAGTGCTTCATTTTTCCTTTGGTCTTTCTTGCTACTTTCCTGTTGTTTATGAATTAAAAGGACAAAGTGAAGACTTGCACTTGTTAGCCACACTCAGCATGCCCTGATGGCTTTGAAAGCTGAAGTGGATGCTCAGGGAATTGAGGGGCAGTCGTTTATCTCAGCGTAATTCTGCTGGCCTCTGAAAGAAGTTTAGCACTTCCATCCTGTCACCTTCAGTGCTACCAGCTGAGCCAACCTGAGATGCTGGCCCAAAGGAAGCTAATAAAATAGTTTGCACTGTGAAGCTAGAGGAGTCGATAGTAATGAATATTTAAGTGGTGGAATTTTCCACTGCCACCACTGAACTTTTTTTTTCTGACTAATTACTGCCTTTAATAAAGTTCTGCCAACACCTGACTAATGAGGACTCAGCACCAACTTTACTTAATCTATGGCCTTTTGTCATCTTGGTTGCACAGTGCACATGCAATTGCTAGGTTGCAGAAGCAGCTTAGGGAGACTTCCTGGGCATGGAGTTTTAGAGAGTTTAGTACAATATGGAAGCTGTCTTGCAAGACCCTGGTGTTGATGAACTTAATTCAGACTCCATGGCTGAAGTTCTTGTTTTGTCTCTATGTGGATATCAGGGGGAAGTTCTTTACAGAGAGAGTGGTGAGGTGCTGGAACAGCTGCCCAGAGATGCCCCATCCCTGAAGGTGTTCAAGGCCAGATTGGATGGGGCCCTGGGCAGCCTGGTCTGGTACTAAATGGGGAGGTTGGTGGCCATGCCTGTGCCAGGTGGGTTGGAGATCCATAATCCTTGAGGTCCCTTCTAACCCAGGCCATTCTGTGATTCATCTGTAGATTTTTTCCATACTGTTAGCTGGTGCATAACATGCTATGTGCAGTCAAGTGTTCAATATGTGACCCTCCTGGGGATGATGTTCTAAATGCTGGTGCAGGGCCCTAGTGGTAATGCCTTCCCTTTGTGTGTTTTTTTTATGCAAGTCAAATCCTTTTCTCAAGAGTAGATATGAATTCTCTGAGAGCGTGGAATCACTGACACTGCTGAGAAAAGATGGGGAGTGTAATTGTTGAACCAAAAAGTCAGCCTGACTCTGAGAGAGGGGTTAGGGGCTGTGATTTCAGTCAATACTTAGCTCTGGCTCCTATCATTTTAGAGTTGTCTCATGTTTAAACAGTGTAATTGCAGTTAAACGCAAGTTCTCTGTGCTTTAATAAAAATAGCATCACATTAATCTAACCAATTTTTACAGACGAGATTGATAACATTTATTAAAGGGCTTATATAATGCATTTGTCTGCAATAAAAGATGATAGGACTTGATGACCTAAGAGATCTTTCTGGTCCCAGTGCCTCTATTGCAGGTGGGCCAGCCATGAGAGGGCAACAAAGGCTCGTGGGCAGTCTAAAGTCTGTAATTAAAAAGCAATTAACATATGATGAATCTGTCAACCCAGGGAAAAATATTTGCCACTGCTCACTAGAAGCTGGTGTGACAGCCTCACTGAGTAGCTCGACTTCTTGGAGCTCATGCTCGTAGGCAGTGTGCTGGGTTCTGTCTGGAACAGGGAAGGAACAGAGCTTCAGAGCTGTATCGTGCTCTGTAATAATGACCACTGGGAGCTTTGGAAAAAAGCACCGAGAGCATCCCAGCTTGTGAGTCGCGGCCTTCAGAAAGCAGGAAAACTAATAATTGGTATACCACTACGAAGTGTTTGTAATGAATTTCAGTCCCGTTCCTTCTTAAATAACAACAAACAAATGTCAAAAGGCAATTGTAATTGCAGACAGCCTGATTATAATGGGCAATTGCTCTGGACATGGTGAAGCACAGGTCAGTGCTGAGTGGGCAGTGTGGCTGTGGCCAGGCCCTGCAGTAATGTCGTTACAGAAATCCCATAAGGTTTCCTACATGCACACATTGCATATTTCTGCCTCTCCAGGTTTCTTGGACATGACAGCTAAGAGAGCTTTCTGCAACCATTGGTATTAGAAGGTTTCTTTAATCCTTGGGTTCGGATCTTCAGGTTGACACCCGTATCACTTTTGGATGTTCACTCCTGGGTCCAGGAGCTCTGTTTGGTTTCAGGAGTTCAGCCCTATGCATTTCAGCAATCTGTGTGGACTGCGGTGATGCTGCAGCTGCTCTGAGTCCCCACACAGGTTGCAGTTGCTAAAGGTGTTACCTAGAGGTGGTGGAGGATTTCATGGCGGTTAATCCTGCGCGTCCCATTCCCTACCCCAAGCCCTGGATGAGCGACCAAATCTTGTCTCTGCTTTGGAGTCTGCCTGTGCTGCAGTGCTAATTGCTAAGGCATTGCTGATGTGTCAGCAGTTAATGCACAGGGGTTGCCTCAAACCCTGACCACTGTCCATCTCCTTGCTCGTTGGCAGTAGTGGCCTGAGGCAGGGCAGAGGGCTCCTTAATGGCCTTACGATCCTTTCTTGACAGAACTGAATAAAATGTGTAGGAAGAACATGAAATCACTGGAACAACCCTTAGGCTCAGTTCAGCCATGGGGTGAGTGAATGTGCTCCCCTCTGAGAAGAACGTGCCCTGCAAAGCACCAGCCCATGGGTACAGCAGATCTGTTACGTGCCCATTAGTGGCAATAAATCCTTCAGCACTGCTTATCCCCATCCGTGTATGGAGCTGTTGGTGAACACTTCACCGTATTATTGTTTTAAAAAACTTCATTAAGTGCAGTTTCAAATGAAAGATGAAGGAAAAAGTGGTAGAGCTGGAGGTGGAAATGGATGATTTGATGGAGGAGATTACTGGGGAGAAGGGAGAGAGGGGTGACTGTAGGGAGCTGAGGGGAAGGCAGGATGAGGGAGGGGTGCAGAAGGGGGAAAGTGGGCACTGCCACTCAGAATAAGGGAGAAAGGTGGAAAAGATGTGGTGAAAAGTTTATGAATCCAGTGGTGGACACTTCTGTTCCTGGAAGTCCTGTCACGAGGAAGCATATCTGAAAATATTTAATATAGATGTTCTTGAGGGGACTTTTTCTGCAGCCCGTTTGTCTGGGGGCAGTGCTTGACCCTCTCCCAACACGACATGAATGCAGAACACGCTGTCAGTCAGCTCCCTCAGCCAGCAGGGAGGGGACGTGACGGGGGTTATAACTGCAAGAGCTAAAGATGAAAAACTGCTGCTTCCACAGACTCGGAAATAAAAGCTTCGTGTGGCATTTTTTATTTCCTCACACTGCCTGTTTGTTTTTAAAGGGGGAGAGAAGAACAAGATTATTTGTGGAGGTGTTAAGCACCAGAAAAATCTCTGACTTAAAGTTGCTGGTAGTTTCTTCTCATTCTGGTTTTCTTTGGACCCTGACACATTCCTCTCCAGCATCTTCATAGGCTGAGGAATAAAACACGACATAACTAAGATGTACAGTGTGCTTTTTGGCTAAACCGCGGGGCTAGCAAAGCATTACCATTATTTTTTCTGGCTTTTATTTGAAATCGTAAAGAGTTAAGTGCATCAGTTTGCTGTGGTTATTTTTTTCTTCCTTTCTGTGGGTAAAAAATGAAGGAAGAGGTTGGCAGTTAATTTAATAGTTTGTTTGGAAAATATACTGATCTATGACACCGTTAATTGAAATGAAGGGCAGAGAACATTTAGAGCTGCAGGAAAAGAATATAAAGGAATGTTTGGCAAATGACATAAAGTAAAAAATGAGATCTCAGGGCTCCAAGTGCCTACTACCAAGACAATTTCCTGAGACCATTCAGAATGCTGAGGGGGAGCGAGAAGGGTGACTGGATGGGCTTCTGAGTTGTGCCCTTCTTCATTACCCCCACCCAAATATGACAAATTAGTAGATATTTGTCAATGAATATTCATGGGACCCTTTCCAAGCAGCTGCTTTTCCTTGTTCTGAGGATTACATGGTAGTTGTTGAGCCAGTTCCAAATGTAAGAATTTATTAAGGAAGGCACTAAATCTATATGTAGATACTTGCTATTTATTTTCAGTATCTTACCTTTGAAGTATGACTGCACATGAATGATAAAAGTTGTCTGCAGGTGCCTGGGATAGTTATTTGAGCACAGTTTTAGATGTGGCTGAGGACCTCAGATGCAAGATAGACTGACCATATTTATTATCAATCACATTCAACTAACTGCATTGCAAACCCAAAGTGCTGCTGTTAACCCTGGGTTATTTGTCTTCGTTTGACTTACTTTGGTTATTCTTAATGGTTCTGTAGGACTAAATAGAGTGCTGTGGTTTCCTAGTACCCTGCAACCTTGTGACAGCTCTTGTTTTTCCATTAAACGTTAGTAGAAGAAGATGGGCTTTTACCATTAAGCCTTGAGGACATTCTAAATTTAGAGGAGGAGGAGGAATATTCAGATATTGCATGGCTGTCCAACCTTTTGGCTTGCCTGGGCTGCATTGAGTGAAGAGGAATTCTCTTGGACTGCATATACGTAGGTCGCTCCATAAGTAATGCCTTCTATTTCTCTGGAAATGACAACTGACCCTGTGGGCTAGCAGCTCTGCAACATCTGGGTGAGCTTTTGCTTACTCAAGGCCAAGGGAGGTTACTGCACCATGTGGATATGGAGCCAGATGTCTGGGGAACCTAATTGTACACCTGTGTATCTTCTTCAGAAGATTATGTGCTTGGAAATTTAAAACTTTAGGAGTGAAATGTTAGCACAGAAATTAATTTCTTAGACTTCAGTGCTATCTGGTTAGAGTAATTGCTTATTATCTACTTCCCTGGGGTTTTAAGCTCTTGGAAACGGCTCTTTGCATCTTGGTTTGTGCCTAAAGGAAAATTGTGCACCATCATTTCAAGGTTCTGTTCTGGCTCTTCGATATTCCAGGAAGAAAAAAAAAAATTAGAGGAATCTTTCTCCTGACCCATCCATTCCAAGCAGCAGCAGCAGAGACTGACACATTTGTTTGGCTGGTGGGGATGGTAGCTAGTGGACTATGAGAGCTGCCATTATACCTGGCCTATCTTGGCCAAGCCCTGCTGGAAGCCCAGAATTATCCCCATGAGCCCTACTAATGCATTAAAGGTTTTTTTTTTTTTTTTTGTTATAAAAGGCAGATCAAATCATCATGTAAATACTAAGGAAACTTCTCTCATTAAAAACCCAGGACCTGCAGAACAATCTAAATTAGGAGGAAAGTCTCTTTGTATCATCAGTGACTTGAATTTGCAGTGGGTTGTTGGATGGGAATATGAGATCCTTGTTGTGTGTACTCCAGATTTGGTGTCTGTCAGGCTTCCGGGCCTCGTTCCCACCAGATAGATTGCTTCTGGTGGCCAGATGGAGCTGGGCTATGAAAAAAGGGCAGCTCAGGCAGTTACCATCAGGCTTCAGAGTAAGAAAGTGAAGGGTGAGGAATAGTCTTAAGAACTGTTCACCTGGAGTGTCTCACAGAACTGACAGAAACCAGCAGCAGGGTCAATGCCTGAAGTGCTCCAGTGAGATTGCCCAAATGGACAAGTCGGAAAGATGAGAGTATCAGCTGGGAGCCCAGGCACAGGGAGGGAGGAACTGACCTGTATGACACACAGAGCCTGGGATGTGGGGGAGGATCTGCGCCAGGATCAGTCAGCTGTCCAGGTCCGAGCGATGACCAGGTCTCACCGTGCTTGGTACTTTGTGTTCATCTTGGGGCACAAAGCTGTGAGTGATGTCGGACACAAACCTGCTGCCTTCTCCTTCTGTACTGCACTTCCCAGGCTGGGATCTGGCATCTCTGCAGCCTCTGATTTTTAATGTTATTTAAGCTGTGATAAAGCACAGTGCGGGGCAGTGGATCAGAAGCCACACTGGAGAGTGGGTAATGGGGAAGTTTTTGTCTTTGTCTTTTTATTTATTTGTTTCTAAGTCTACAGTAAACACTACTATAAAATACACTGATGTAAAACAACTGCAAATTGAGGCATTATTCCACATTATTTGTACCACAATTTTATTGCTATCACAGTTATTTACAGTATGTAAATAAGATTCACAGTGTAGAAAAATGTTCTGCTATAACTCAGTCGGTTGAGGATTTAAAAAAATGAGGGTGGGTGGGAAATCAACACAAGCCTTTCGATGCATGCATGCAAAAAAAAAAAGATTATGGACAATATTATGGATGCTTTTGTATATTGTTGTTGTTATAGGATTAGCTCTGTATGAAAATAGTACTAATTCCTGAAACACCAAAATTTGCGTACTTTAGCTACCTGCATTGTGTTATAAATCTGTAAGGACTATTTTCCATTGCATATTGTGATACAATTTGAATTATTAAATGCTACCTGGCTGTGTGCAGAGCACAAAGCAAGGAGAATTTTCTGCCAGTTGAAAGAGAGACCCGGTGTGGGTAAGAATATAGCCTTAGAGCATTGCAGCATCTGTAGACACAAGCAATTATATGCAGATGGAGCACAGGCAGTACAAAGATAAATGCAAGGTCCTTTTAAATCCTGCTTGCAGTATTCCCTACATGAATATGGACTGTAGTGTGAAGTGTGATTGTCTGGCTTTCTTAAGGCTTAATTTTCATCCCACTGAACGTAATGGCAAAACATCTATTAATTCCAGTGGCAGCAGGGCAGGAGGGTGCTTTGGCTCTAGATTAAAGCAGTCTGAAAAACAGTGGAGAGAGAGGCAGTGAACTACCTTGGCAGAAAAATATTGCTTGGGTGCCTGTAGTTTGAAGACACTGTTCAGAAAGGGAAGAGGTTTCTGTGTTAGCCCTCGTGCTTCGTATTAGCAAGCTGGGCGTGTTTCCAGGACCCTGACCTAGGCTACTGTTAAGCTTTCCTTTTTCTCTGCAGAGATCGTGGTGTTTCACAAACATAGCATGAAAATAAGCCATTACAGCCCAGCAGAAATGAGACAACCATTCTGGTAGTCCTGACTAAATAAAGAGAGGATGCAAGATAGGGGAAGCAATGTGTAGGTGAGGAGTGATCTCAACAAGCCAGCAGTCCGGGCAGCGGCTGCAGCCCCAACTCTGCTGGTCACAGCTCTCTGCCAGGGTTCCAGGGCCACCGGGTGAGCAACAACTGGAAGGACTTCTCTGCGTGTGAAAGAAGAACTTGAGAAATAGAGCATTGCCCTCTGGATGGCTGCACGGCCTTCTGCTGCATCAGC